>JAWZYV010007467.1:600000-759139 GCA_038373885.1 Cheiracanthium punctorium | reverse complement strand
AGCTGGCCCTTTGGGAGATCCAAAAAAATATCAGTGCGTCCGGCCATCGCTGTAGGGGGCCCCCTTTAAAATATGCTAACGCTGGCCCTTTGCAAGACCCGAAAAAATCAGTGGGTCTGGCCATCGCTGTAGGGGTCCCCTGGAAAATATGCCTCCGCTGTAGGGGCCCCTCGAAAACCGCTACTCGATTAAAACGGGTTTTCCCTAGTTAGTTCGGGTTTTGCCTAGGGCTGTCAGTCAGAACGCGTTTTGCCTAGTCAATTCGGGTTTTCCCTAACGCACTCAGTTAGAACCCGTTTTCCCTAGTTAATTCGGGTTTTGACTGATTTCGGGTTTTCACTGTAACATATATACTCAAATCGAATTTCATGCTTTTCTGGAAAGGTGCGGAAACTTTTTGCATTCGAAATGTTCTATTTAGTGTAAACAGCCCCTCCCCCTGACATCAATGCTTTATGCAAACGATCATTTTAATGAAAAACAATTTAACTGGTTATCTGGAAAAACTACTTTAAAGGAATTGGAATCGCAATTTTCCTTTCAAACCCTGACGACCGTGATTTCTATGACCGGAACTAACTAGGGTCATTGTAACTTGCAGAGCTTAATTTTGTTACTGAATAGATTCTCTTTCTTTACTCTCGGAAATAAAATGGAGCTGAAAATAGCACAAAAATTGCTTAAAAGTGAGGGAACACGTGGATTTCCAATTTCTAGAGTAGTGCAGATTGTTTTTTATATTTATGAAAAATGTCAAGTGGATCGTACAAACGATGTGGATGTTATTATGATTTTTGTGCATAAATTTTTAATCTTTTTGGAGTAATGGCGGTAAAAGTTTTATCTTGGAGTGGTTACCCGGAATTGTCAGAAAGTCCGGGATCAGAGTAATTATACAGTAGGGCTAGAAGAAAAACTTCAAAGTTCAGCACTTACCGCTATCGACTTCTTTGGTGGCTTTAAGATTGGAACAAATGGGCTCTAGTGCTTGTAGATCACATCTGGTAGCATTGACGTCCCACGATAGAAGGCCTGCGAAGAAAAATGTTTACGATGATTATTCTTGATCACACAACATTGCATTTTTAGCGATTGAACATGAGAAACTGAACTTTGATTGAACATTCAAACGCTGAAAATAAAATTAAGGGAAATGTTTTATAAAACGTCAAATCTGTTTCTTTTTTCAAACCGTATATTTAAGAAAGAGCCGTATATTTAAGGAACCGTATATTTAAGGATTTATTAGCCCCTTGTGAAGATAAATAACGCGGGTCCTATCGCTAATAGCCGTATTCATTCACCTAAATTCCATTTTGAAGGTGTTCCAAAAAGGTGGTAGCATGCTTTAATTCTTTATATAAAGAACACTTGTACGCGTTTTAAGGGATGGATTTAAAATCGCGTATAACTGAGAGCCGCGTATAACTAAAAGGTCTTATTTTCCTACTCTTCATCTAAATTATGAGACAAAACATTTGAAAAAAGTATACTTAGTAATATTTTTTTAGTTAAAAAATAGTAATGTATATTTTGAAATATTTAACTATACAAGTAAGTTTAACTTTCAAATCAAAAATGGAATGAACGTATTATCTCATTTTAGAAGAAGAAAATTTAATTGAACTAGCATTCCTTTATAAAAATGTTTTAAATTCTATAGTTTATTTTTGTTAAGCCGCGTTAGTAATACACTCTCATATAGCTCATTAAAATGTGTTATTGTATTTCGACTTAAGACATAATTTTGCAGATAACGTCTCAGTTTTTGTAGGGCTCCTAAAGCAGTCGTTTAAGGTGGGACGGAAAGATATGCATCATCATCATCATCATCTTATTTATCATCCTTTTTACCCGTAAATCATCAAACACAATGGCTTAGTTTATTTGATATTATATTTTCATCAACTTTCCTATTTTTTCAACCCTTTGAGGCGCAGCCCTTTCCCAATGCTGAAAAAAGGGCAACCGTTGCCATCGCTCGACTTAACTACCAGCAAGATGGCGGTCGATCGAACCGTTTATCGCGTGCCACAGATCTAGAGACCCTTTTTTGACGACAGCTAGCTGTGTTCCGGGCTGTGCCTTTTTTTCAGCATTGGGCAATCTAATCCAGCTGTTCTCGCATTCTTCCATTTTCAGCAGATGTCAGTGCTGTTAAAAATAATCGTGACAATTTATTTATTTATTTTTTTTTTTTTACGGGAAATGACGTGCTAAAAAGTAAAGGATGCTCATGAAGCTATGTCGCCCGCAACTATTTTTATAGAAATCAAATCTATTTTTCGTGACTAGCAACAGTCAAAACGTCATAGTTTGGTGTTCCCAGAACGGGAGCACTGCGCGTTAAAGGTTTAAACACCGAGTCTTCGAGGACGACGGAAAAAAGCACATCTGTGTGGAAGTATTTGTGAATTGCGTTGTTCATTTTCGCGTATAACTGAGAGAGAGAGAGAATTCAAAGTGGCGCTTATAAGTGAGAGACCTATATAATTTTTTTCCGAATTCCTCGTGAAGGGGCCTTCCAAAATTCGCGTATAAAAGAGAGACTGTCGTGTACCTAAGAGGCACATAAGTGAGAGGTTACTGTATTTACAGATAAATGGGCAATGTAAATTGAAAAAAAAATGTTGAAAATATGGTAGGGTAAAAAAATTACAGTACAAAAAAATCCCCTCTCGTTCATTTTCAAAAAGTTATAATATTTAAATTTGTATACGATCCCCGCACAAAAAAAAAATTCTCGGTTAGTAAAATATGCCACATACACTAGTGAGGTAATGTACGAAATTTGAGAATTGTATCTCAACAAGTGCCAGAGATATGAAGATTCATAGAAGGCTGACTTAAACCCCTTTACAGTAGCTGTTGAAGGGAAAAAATCAGGTCGAATGATCGCGTGTCAAGGGTCGCACAGAAATTACGAAAGCGAATAATTTCATGCGCTCTAGCAATCAATGTTTGCTTTGAAATTCATGTAGAGCCCCATACCACCTTTGTACAAAGATATCTGTGAGACATTTTATGATAAAATGCTGCAATTTTGTCCACTTCATTAGCATGGGCGACACATTTTACAACTTGTGATTTTTTTGTATGGGGGCTCGTATACAAATTTAGAAAGTGTTAATTTTTTAAAAATTAAAGAGAGGAACTTTCTCTCAGCGAATCTTTTTCCCTTTCCTTATGTTGAGAATTTTCTTCAATTTACATTGTACACTTATCTCTAATATATAAAGAATTAAAGTGCTTACCACCTTTTTGGAAAACCCTGTATAGTTCCAATAAACTATTTTGGGAAGCTTTCAATATTATGCCTTAATAACAAAGCAATAGTAATAAAACTGTTGTATTTTATTGTAAATGATACCATGACGGTAGAATTCCATAATTTTAAGTTTAACACAATCGCTTTCTTTAATCTAGTACTAAATAAGCATGCTGCTGTGGGAATAAATTAATTAACCCTTTGAGGCGCAACCCTTTCCCAATGCTGGAAAAAGGGCAGCCGTTGCCATAGCTCGACTTAACTACCAGCAAGATGGCGGAAGATCGAAACGTTCATCGCTTGCCACAGATCTAGAGACCCTTTTTTCACAGCCAGCTGTCGTCAAAAAAGGGTTGTAGTCCAATTGTTCCTCTATTTCACTTTTAAGCTCATTTTTAGTTTTTCCTTTATGCACGTCACTCACTTATCTGTGTTTTTAACTGTGTTTTTGTCGTTATCTCCTGCGCCTGCACAAAAGTGGGAGATCACTGTAAAACAAAATAGCGTTACGGATTTTAGAGATGATCTGATTTTTAAAAGTTTAATTTAGTTTAAAATTAAGGACCTTCAGTTAAGAAATCAAAGCAGGGGCGTAGCCAGAAATTTTTCATGGGGGGTTTACGACTACTGCAACTCATTTATATGTATACGTGAGTGTGATAATGTAGTGTAGAATATACATATTGTATGGCAAAAAAATCCTCATGGGGGGGTTATGACCCCCATAATCCTCCCCCTTGGCTACGCCCCTGAATCAAAGTTTGCCTTTTCATATATGTAATTCAGTTAATTAGAGCACGAGTTTTGAATCTTTTAAATTTCCATTGAATGACATTTGGATTTGACGATTTATCGATAAATATAGGAGATATCGCCATGCTGGGTTCAGTTTTGGGGACTGCATCCCAAAATTTTGATTTTTCTCCAAAACTAGACCATCCTTGACGAGATTCTGAGAACTGCATATAACCGCATTATTAAATTATACAGGGTGTCCCAAAAATATTCAAAATGAGGTCGGAGATAAGACTACGTTGAAAAAAAATTCCGCCTGTTAATTTTCATAAAGTTACACTATTAAAATTTGTATACGACCGCCCGTACAAAACAATTTCCAGTTAGTAAAATGCACCTCATACACTCATGAGGTGACACACAAAATTTGAGAACTATACCTTAAAAAGTGTCAGAGATATGAAGAGGACTATAATGCTGACTTAAACCACTTTTCCATGGACCTCGACAGGAAAAAAATCACATCGAATGATAGTATTTGAGGGTTCGTACAGATACAACGAAAGAAAATCTTTTTTACCACTGTATCAAAAAACTTTTAAAATCATGCATAGTCCGCGACAGTGGCGTAGCCAGAAATTTTTCAAGGGAGGGGCTACGACTACTGCAACTCACATAAATGCATACGTGTGTGTTATAAGGGATTGAAGAATATACATTTTGTAGGGCAAAAAATTTCTCATTGGGGGTTGTGACCCCGCCTATCCCCCCCCCCAGGCTACGCCACTGGTACCCGATTGTCTTTCTTTAAAGATATTTCTGAGATGTTGCAATGTAAAAGCTTCAAATTTGTCAGTTATATCGCCTCATTATTATGGGTGATGTACCAAAAAATAGATAAAGAATTAAAGCCACCTTTTCAGGATGGCCTGTACAACAGGATATGAAAAATTTATTCTGCACGTATTTACAGTTATTGCCAGAACAGAAATTACAGTTATCGCTAGTAGAGGCATACGTGTGTCCTTGATAACTTTTACTTAAAAACTGCTGTACGAACCGAATTGTAATTTTGGCCGAACAGTTTTCGTATATATATCTGAGAAGAGCACTAATCTACAACTGTGATTTCAAATTGTTTTATAATGATAAAACTAAGGTCTGAGAATTCGTGAAAAATTCTTTATTACATCCCACGTGTTTGATGTTAAGAATTCAAACTTCAGATTTTTCTCTGGGAAAAGAAAAAGGTCAAGTTGTGTAATCTATTGAAACTACCGCAAGATACATTAAAATAGGATTACTTATTTTTTAGTTATTTATAAAGTGCCCGTTGAAAAATGATGAGTATGAAAAACAGTTTTAATTTTATGTACACAAAAGCCTTATATTAAATGCTCAGTTAAAGTATATTGGGCTTTAATCCGCATTATTGTGACAAATCTACTAATACTCTCTATTACTTACACTATCTATCTTCGTTTCTCCTCTTTAAATGCTCAATTTAAATCTTTAAATCCTTCATGCTTCAGCAGCGGTGTAATCACGAAAAGCTATTTAGAATCACACAAATCGAGAATGGGATGTAAATTGTGAGTGGAAGCGTTTATCAACTTCACGCAATTTTTAATTTATGATGTCACGTTTTTGACTGACGTAAAATAAATCCCAGTTACTAAACCTAGTTAACTTAGTTCACCGGTTTAATTCGCCCAGTTAGATTTTTAACGGAGTAATATTAAAACATACAATAACGTTGGAAAAAAAAAAACCTCCAGGAAGTCCCTTCAATTGAAACTAGCGCGGAATATATATTAACGCAAGATTACTTATCGCTTAGTAAGTTATACGGCGTCCGTTAAAAAATGATGTGTGAATAAATATAAGAAAAACTTTTAATTTAATATACACAAAATATTTATTAACATGGTGCATGGTGCTTTAATCCATATTATCACAACAAATCTTCCGATAAACCGTTTTTATTCAAATCCTCCATGGTTCATTAGAAACAAATAGTTTTTTTTTTTATTTCAATCACGTGAAAAATGTCAGACTGTGTAATCCGGAGGAGCTATTTAGAATCCCACAAATTGCCAATATGACGTAAATATTAGTGGCATGTTATGAATGTCACGCAATTTTAATTTATGTCGTTCCGTTTTTAACTGTCGGAAGATACATTCCGGTTTAGTTAATTTAGTTCATCTGGTCAGTACACCCAGTTAATTTTCTAAGGGAGTACGGACGTGAGGGGAGGGAGTTAGGGGGTCTAGAAACCCTTTTTAATCTACGCAGAAACGCTAACTATAGCCAAGTATTCACCTTTTGAATCGATCGCTCAAAATATTATACAGTAAAAAAGATTTACATTTTATAGAAATTTTGAAAATTTTATATTAGAATATAAAAAATTATATTAATTTTGTAAATTTTATAAGTCAGTGCGTAAAAAACACAATTTACTATTAAAAAAATTAAAATTATTGTAGTGCTATTAACATTTTTTACCAAAAGTTATACCAAAATTTACTGTCGATGAAAATTTCACATCGACATTAGAATGGACCCCCCCCCTCCTCAGCTGGACCCCTCAAATGAAAAAGATATTGCTACTTCCGTGCAAAGGAGTAATATCGAAAAGCAAAACGACGTTGAATTCTTTTAGCACTGGATCCCTTCGGAAAAAGTACACACACACACAGAACATACTGAAAAAAAAAAAGTTGTAAAATTCTACCTTTTTTATATAACTGTAAAAAATCAAAGGGATTATAAAACACTCTTAATGCAAGAATCATGTATCTTGAAATAGTAAACAGCAGATCGTTAAGCTGATTAAATTGATTTTATTGCTATTAATACTATTGTACACACGAAGGGGAAAATTCCTTGTCTGTGACGAAGAAATTATTTGGAACGTAAGTAAAGAAATAATTGAAATACAGAAAGATAAATGAATTAAAAATTCATGGTCTGTTACTTATGTGATAATCTCTGCAAAGGTATTTTAAAATCCGATTTAGATAGCGTGCAAAAATAACATAACAGAAGGGTTTTTTTTTTTTTTAATCATTTCTTTGTGAATTATCAAGGTACTGCTTTATGAGCATGTTAACGAAGCGTCAAAAAAGGCATTACATCTGCAGACTATCACATCACTATTATTATATTCATGGGTATTAGTTTAGATAGTTAAAGGAATTTTACTTTTTAACGCATGGCTGAGTTTTAAAACAAATGCAAATTCGTTGATTAGCAGTATCATGAAATACAAATGTGAAAGATATTTTTGTTACTGAAACAGATAAAATTAGAGTAGTAAAATGTAATTTAGGAAACAGGTCGTTACCCTCTCACATTGACATCTTTATTGATATTTTTAAAACATGACTCATCTTATTTCATAGAAAGCATTATCTACTAAAGTCTACAGAGAACGGAGAAAGGATGTAGTAATAAAACGTCATTTATAAATCACCTAAGGGCAAATTTACCTAACATCCGTTGCTTCCTGTAAATACTTTATGAAGGCAAAAAGGGCTCTTAGGCTTTTCAAGCTTTCAGTTCCCGGTTAAACCTGTGGTTTTTTTTTATATTGTTTGTATGACAAAAAGTGTAAACACACTTTATGATTGGATAAAATGTTTATTTATTTATTTATTTTTTTCTTCGGATAGAAAGGACAGGAATGGTCTGAATGAGATACGTTTATTCTGTACACCCACTCAAAAAAGTATTCGAATAATTGCCAAATTTTCTATTTTAGTAATGTCACTTTCTAATTAGTGTTCGGAAAAACAAAACATTAGAAAGAAAAAATGAGCAGTTATTATAATAAATGACATAGTTCACTTTACACTTCACTTTTTAATTTAGGAGAAGAGATCACGACTCAAAAGCTATGGAGAAAATTCCTTAAAATATGGAACTGACATAGGAAATTTCACTTACTCTAGAATACTTTTTGAGGGGGGGGGGTATTATTTTAATAAAATGTATAAATAATGTTCAAAGTAAGACAAGATACTATTTGAATAGACGGAATCATCTTAATGTATTAACATAAAATATTGACAACGTAAAGATGTTTTCTTTACCCTGCAGTGGCTTGGTCGTTAAGCTCCGTTCCCATAAGAACAAGAAAAGTGGAGCAGCACCGGCTTTGCCAGGCTTGAAAACCTCTCTCGCGGCTAGGCTGCTGTGGAACCATGTTCACTAATGGAAAGCTGGTGCACGTAAAATCTGTTCTTGGCTGCAATGTCCTCAATGTTCTAACAATACCTGTGAGAGTGTCGATTTAAGGTGCTAGGTCTCTCATTGGAATTTGTTCAAAATTTGGAGACCACTCATGAGCTAAAGTTGGATTTCTTCACACTGGGGCTCTATAACCCTTTAACGCGCAGTGTTCCCGCTCTGGGAACACCAAACTCTGACGTTTTGGCTGTTGCCAGTCACGAAGAATAGATTTGATTTCTATAAAAATAATTGCGGGTTAATGACATAGCTCCACAAGAATCCTTTACTTTTTAGCACGTCATTTCCCGTAAAAAATGATCACGATTATTTTTAACAGCACTGACATCTGCTGAAACATGGAAGAATGCGAGAACAGCTGGATAGATTGCCCAATGCTGAAAAAAGGGCAGCCGTTGCCATCGCTCGACTTAACTACCAGCAAGATGGCGGACGATCGAAACGTTCAGCGCGTGCCACAGATCTAGATACCCTTTTTTTGACGACAGCTGGCTGTGCCCCTTTTCAGCGTTGGGAAAGGGTTGCGCCTCAAAGGGTTAAATTGGAAGTCGCTCCCTTTCGCCCTTAGCCATCCTACATGGAAGATCTGGCAACCGAGGAGCGGTGACAGAGGGCAATAGAAACAACAACAGCAATGTCTTCTTCTTCTTCTTTCTTTTTTCTGAAGCTACATTGAACAAGGACTTCATTTTTTAATTTAGAAGAACAGATCACGACTCACAATCTGGGAAGAGCTATTTAAACTTTCTCTACCAGAATGTGAAACAAATGTTTTTCGGCAGGTTGGGAAATCGGCTCTGTGTTGGCGTATAAAAGAGGGGAACATTCACGAAGACTATGAAATCATGGCATTAAGTGACTAAATAAATGTCAGCGGTGTTCGCCGTTTAATAATAAATGAAAAACTAGATTCATATTCTGTGAAAACTCTCTAACAACTTAAGATTCTCTCAGAAAATCACCCGAATAGAGAAACGCGCAATCGACGTTTTCTAAATTTACAAGAAACCCAACCTTAAAAATTTATTTTTATTCCGCAGACTTTGAAGCAGGAAAAAAATAGGAAAGATTAATAATGCCAAACAAGTGGATTATAAAATACTTTGCGACGTGATTATACAGGTGTCCAAAACAAAAAAGGTGGTTTAAAGTTTTAATTCTGTATTAGAGATATTCTCTATTAGAAATAAATGGGTAATGTAAATTTTTAAAAATTGTTAAAAATAAGAAAAGCAAAAACGACTACGTTAATTAATTAAAATTAATTTAATTTGAGGTGATTTATTTAATTAGTAAAATGTGCCTTATACATTAATAAGATGAAATACAAAACTTTTGCCTTTCATAATAAAAACTTCAAAGATATCTTTAAACAAAGATGGTCAGGGGCTATAGATGAATTTGGACGTAAAAGTTTATTGCTAGAGTGCAAGGCATAACTTTCATTATCACTGTATGAGTTTTGAAACGCGATCATCTGACGTCATTTTTTTGTTTCTTTTTGAGAGCCATTTAAAAGTGGTTTAAGTCAGAACAGGTGTATTTTCATATCTCTGACACTTCTTAAGAACTAATTATCAAATTACATATCATCTTATTAGTGCATTGGGCACACTTAATAAAGGGGAATGCTTTTTATGGGGATCGTATAAAAAATAAGACCGAATTAATGGACTCTACGTGTGGGTCAAGGCAGCCCGGCTGACAAGGTGACGAACTCTGGGTCTAAGGACTCGGGATCGTATCCCATCCGACAAAAGACTATTGTGTACAAGCAATTAATGTGCATATTAAATCTGTGAGGCCGTTAGGCCTCTCGCTGGATAGGCCAGCCTGTGTGAGAGAGATGCGGATCGTCCTGTGATGCTCTAATCCTTTGAAGCGCAACCCTTTCCCAATGCTGAAAAAGGGCAGCCGTTGCCATCGCTCGACTTAACTACCAGCAAGATGGCGGACGATCGAAACGTTCATCGCGTGCCACAGATCTACAAACCCTTTTTTGACGACAGCTGGCTGTGCGGCACAGCCAGCTGTCTTCAAAAAAGGGTTTGTAGATCTGTATCACGCGATGAAGGTTTCGATCGTCCGCCATCTTGCTGGTAGTTAAGTCGAGCGATGGCAACGGCTGCCCTTTTTTCAGCATTGGGCAATCTATCCAGCTTTTCTCGCCTTCTTCCATTTTTCAGCAGATGTCAGTGCTGTTAAAAATAATCGTGACAATCTTTTTACGGGAAATGACGTGCTAAAAAGTAAAGGATTCTCGTGGAGCTATGTCACCCGCAACTATTTTTATAGAAATCAAATCTATTCTTCGTGACTGGCAACAGTCAAAACGTCAGAGTTTGGTGTTCCCAGAGAGGGAACACTGCGCGTTAAAGGGTTAACATGCATGAAAAATTCAATCACAACTCATCACTTATTTGAGAAAAAAAAAAAAAACCATACAGTGTTATTATAACGCATTCCCATCTATACAACTCAAAATCACCAAGCCGTACATGATTGAACTGTCTCATTTGATCACCGTCAGAGAATATTTTTTTCTTCCATCAACGAATTTGTTTTAGAACACAGAACTAAATCCTCACTAGCGTTAAATATATAGGATGTCCCCATTTGTTTTCGACTTAACGAGGCGTGAAGTGCTTGGGATCATCCTTGATGAGGTGTGTTGATTGTGCTTATGATGTAAGCTAAGGTTTCTGCAGAGTTGTTTTGACGGGACCGAACGAAGTTATTTACACATATAGACATGAGAAATTTCAATGTTACGTTAGTGCGTCTGATAATGATGTTAGACAGTTTCGCGTATCATGTCGTATACGTGTTGAAATGATGAAATCACATAACGACAGTACAGTGGTTACTTTGACATCTACGTATATGTGGGAAATTTGGAACGCAGGATTTAAATTACATAATGGTGTATACTTTCTGTAGTATATTCAACTAACTTATAACTGTAATGCTGATATGTATATGAGTATCCTATAGGAAAGTATATGTGACAAGATTTTTAAAGCCGTTGTTGGGAAAAGAAACCACTTTTTCGACTCTTCAACATCAATTAAAATAAACTAATTGAGTAAGGGAGTCGGGAAAATTATCAGGATATCTGTTCACAAGCTCCTCTACACACTATAATAAACGAAAAAACTACGGTTTTTATGATGTTTGCGGGAAAAAAATTCTCAAACATGTAAATGCATTGCAAATCTTTCTGAGACACATTTTGCAAAATTTTCCGCTTAAAAAAAGAAAAAAAATCCGAAAGTTTCATTACGGATTCAAACATTGTATATTAAAGTACCTAATAAAGTTTGTAAAGGGACATTATAAAATGTTTTTAAACTTTTGGCATACTTAAATTATTGTTGTTTATGTTCTAAAAGTCCATTATTTTCTTTGAACTACAGTCTTAAGTGTCTCGCCATCAAAGATAAACATTATAAGAAAACCATCTAATATTATCAGAAAAGTAACAGATTAACTGTACTATATTTCGGAGCTATTAGCACTAGACGGGAGGCGGGATCTTTCACAACGTGGTGGATCTCTGAACATCTAATAATTTACAGCATTCCTTGGTATTTCCTTAATACACATCTCCTTTTTTGTGTACCACAAATGTAGAAAAAAATACTACACAAAAAAGATAAATGGAATAAAATAAAAAAGCAAGGTTGAGATTAATATCACTTTGGTGCTAAAAAGGAAGAAAATCTGAAACACTTTCAGATTTTAAATACGCACCAAAGTGCTATATTTTAAAAGCGTATCATGGTTTATGCGTCGTCCCTATTTTTCTTCCTTATTCCATTAACTTACATAATGGAATAAGGAAGAGTGTATCATTATTCATGACTGTGCCGTATTTTTCTTCCTTGTTTCATAAAACCCATCTTTGGAACGAAATCTATCTTAAAATCGCCTATTTAAACTATTTTACAATCGTTGCCAAGTATATTACAACTATACTTCACCGTCTTAAATATTGTTTCGAATGTCCATCAGAATCCATGAGTGTGCCGTGTTTCTCTTTCTGGGTTGATTCCTACTTTAACGCCCCGACTCTCGCCAAGGTGGCGATCATTAAACATATGGAGGTACTACGACGATTTTTTATATTTATGTGGCAATCGTAATTTAGAATTAAAATGGCGATTTAGCACAACAGTAAGTAAAGCATTCCGTTACATTTTTATTTATTTTGGGTTGCCAATTAATGTAGTTTTAATAATTAAGTGTCTTCAAATTCCTTAACAGGTGCGTTTATCGCTAATTTGTTCACTTTAGTTTTCATATAGTTCTTTTGGGAGCGTTGAAACTTGTCCATATGTCCTAGAGACCCATGACTGCAAAGCTCGCCAAAGTGCGGGATTTTTTAGGTTTCCGAGAGCGGGGGCGTTAAAATAGGAATCAACTCTTACTTGTACCGTAAAACACATCTTTGGAATCGAAATCTATCTTAAAATCAACTACTGAAACTGTTTTACAATCTTCTGAAGGCATATTCCAACTATATCCCGTAGACATTTTAAATACTGTTTGGAATGGGCATCATAATCCATGAGTGTACCGTGTTTTCCTTCCTTGTTCCATAAAACACTTCTTCGGAATAGAAATCTACATTGAAATCGCCTACCAAAACTGTTTAACAATTTTCGCCAGGCATAGTCAAACCATACTTCACCTTTATAAATACCATTTGGAAAGTGTATCATAATCTATGAGTGTACCGTATTTGTTTTCTCTGTTCCATAAAACACTTCTTCGGAATTAAAATCTATATTAAAATCGCCTACTAAAACTATTTTACAATATTCACCAGGCGTTTTCTAACTATACTCGAAATATATTTATAATAAATTGTCGAGTTTTGGCGCCAAATTTAGCGATCAATTATCAAAAATTGCAAACCTTGTGCTACTTTCAACAGTTTATTAACGCCCCCCCCCTCTCCACATTATCTGGCAAACACATTTCAAAAGTGACTCGATGCGAAAATTGTACCAAAATCGTGTCTACACAAAAAGCAAGGTTGAAATTAATAGCACTCTGCTGCTAAAAAGTCAAAAATTAAACAAAAAATCACCCACGTTCACCAGATGTATATGCGCATTACCTTATACTAGACATCCATGGATGTATGTGCTTACTTTTTATTCACTGAAAACATTGAGCACTTTTTTAAGAATAAAAATCAGAACTTAGGCTTTACTTAAAAAATATAAAAAAATGCACAGCTATTACTACTGTTTTCTTTTTTTTCTGACTTTCATACACTGATGAGATAAAGTTCTTATAAAATACTTATTTAAAATATTCAAAAGAAAGACTCCGTATTTCCCCCCCGCAAGTATGATTGCAAAATTGAGCTCTTTTTTAAAGAATAAAAATCATAACTTAGGTTTTACTTTTAAAAAAGCACAACCATTACCATTATTTTCTTCCTCTGACTCGCATAAATTGATGGGAAAAGTTCTTATACAGGGTGAATCTAAACTCTTGGGCAAAACTTTAAGGGGTGATACGGCACACAATGAAGAATCGTAATCACATAGCAATCTGGGGTGAAACGCAGTTTTAACTTACCCGGTAATAATCACTTTTGGGAAAGCATTGAAGTGTTCGTCTAATTTCTTAAGCAAAATTCATAAGCAATAGGCTCGTCTCCGAAAATTTCATCCATGAAATAAAATAAACTTTTTAAACTATCCATTTTAGTCTTCTGTTTTCGGAGAAAAATACATTAGTTTCTGACGAACAATGGTCGGAAAGTGCACTGCTGTTTCAGCACTTTTTTTAAGTGATTATAAACAGACATACGAAGACGACATTGCCGACCCCACATTCCTATGTGATTCTGATTGCTTATTATGTGCCCTATCACCCCTTAAAATTTTGCCCAAGAGTTTAGATTTACCCTGTAGAATCCTCGTTTAAAATATTTAAAAGAAAGACTCACGTGCATTTTACTTTTCAGTTATCATTTTAAAATAAATATTACATTCTTAAAGCTTCATATCATAATAAAGCTTAACATAAAAAAGATAGAAAATTGACAATCGATTTCTAATTTTACTCCTAAAAAATCAGGAACCTTTTAGTATCTCTCGAAACGTGCGTCCAGTAGATTATTTACACTCTTGTGTGTGAATTGAATACAGGGAAAAATCATATATAATTTAAAAATAAAGCATTAATTACAGGACTATTATTCCTACATCTGAAAAGAGCAATTTAGCTCCTGTAACTCGCTTTTACATTTTGAACCTACGTTCAGCGTACGTGCAGGTACAGTGGTCGCCGCTTATTCCGGTCACACGGGGACGATTTGAAATTGACCAGAATAACGAAATCCGAAATAAGCGGCGGTACCAAAAGTAAAAGTGAAAAAATTTAAGAAAAAATCAATAAATTAAATCATAAATATGAACTATATTAGTCAGCAGTTTAACGTATGCACATATTTATTAAAGAAATGAACAAGTGAAAAAATACATATGTACATTTATTTTTTAAAAATATTACTTCTTGGAGGAAAAATTAAAGGCTGTTTTAGTGGTATAGCAAATTGAATCTCACATAATGTTGAAAAAAAGTGAAGCGTTTTACATTTACATTGTTCTCCTCAAATGCTCTACGTAAAAAGTCTACAGTGGTAAGCAAATCTGCTCTTGTGACACGTAATCGGGTCGGGTGCACATTGTCGTCGTCATCATCAGGTGTCTCGTTGGTTAGGGTGTAGGACTAATCATTATTTTTATTAAAATTCCGTTAAGAGTATTAACAATTAGGGAGTTTGTGCATATCGTTTCTTCCTACGCTAACGCTAACGCTATCCGCTATACAGAGTATTTTGACCAACCACGTTTCGGATTTTATGCTTGCGCATGCGCTTTATTGTCCAATGTCATTTAACGTTAGCGTTACCGAGAGTGAAACCCGGCCTGCACAAACTCCCTATTAATTTGAATGAATTACCGTAACACCTCCACACAAATATGAGCCATCTTTGGCTTCCACTCCGCCCTAAAAGCTAATTGCGTCGAAATTTTCTTAATCTCTAAAGATTATCTGACCGGATAAAGCAACACTCACTATCGAGGTAATCGGCGGAAAACCAGTGCAATCTGGCTATTTCGTTCTGTTCATGTCGATTTTCACCGGAATAAGCGGCTCACCGGAAAAACCGCTGACAAAAATAAGCGGCGATCACTGTACTTGAAAAAGAAACACACACAAAAGGAATTTGATTTCAACAGGAAAGCTTGCTAGTTTTGTACTCAAGTGCTTGCATTACTCATATAATAAAATAAAAAAAATAGGAAATTTAATTTGCAAGTACAATTAGAATTAAGTTAGTCCTCTTTCACTTCTACTACTGTAAAAAAATAAAAAAGTTTTTTACTTAGAGCTTTGCCAACAATTATTAAATTAAGATTTTCCTTCAACTTCGTTTCAATAAAATGTAATTTACAACTACTATTAAACAAAAGGACCTTAATGAATGTAACCAGAAACTTAATTTTTAACTTTCGGAGAAATCTTCCTTGTTTTTTACTAAAGAACTAAATTGCTTAGCTTACGTTAATGGGACATAAATTAAAGAGGTTGATGTAATTAAAGGGATTAATCTTGTTAGAATAATTGCATAGTTAATTCTTTTTTCTTGATATCCTCGACTAAAGGGCATGTATTAAACAGCACTGCTTCTACCAGCAACTATATACTTTTATCTGCCAAGTAATATTTAAAACGCATTTTCATTTTGTAAATTATGTAAATATTTTAGCAATATTTGAAAGTATTTCTGGTTTCATTGATTAATCTCCCCTATTTTTAATTGGCACTTTTTTAGTTAATAATGAACTTTTAATCTGCATACAGTGTGTCATATTTCTATTACTGAAGAATAAAGAGTAGTGAATAGGGATTGCAATCCGGAAAACCGAATCCGGTAATCCGGCGGATCCGGCATCATTAGACGCCTATCGGATCCAGTACTAATTTACCGAATCCGGAAGTACTAAAAAAGGAAAAGACTATATATGAAAATGAAGGAGCTAGAGGATAATACTTGTCTTATATTCATGACTGTTTGTTGATTATAAAACCCACACATGTGTAAAAGATGGAAGGGCCTTTCCAGTCGCTGGATATATTTGTGACTCTCTTTGAAGTCGATTGGCAAATGGCACGATTAACACTGTTTGTTTCCTATATTATCCTTTAAAAAAAAAAAAAAAACCCCAACTTGATTTTTATAATCGATATACCCCAAATTAAGTTTTAAAGTTTATTGAAAAATACTTGATATTGTGTGTGATAATATTTCCATTCATGAAACCTGTGATAACTGTCATCATATTATAAGACTGCTTATCCTAACGAATTTACATAATTACTGTGAACTCAGTTGATTAAGTTAGATTTAGGTAGTACAAGAAACTTACATAATGTAATGTAAGTTACAAGATAATTTTCGTTGATGCCCATTGTTAGCTCTATTAAGACTGAACTTAAGGTTTATACCAAATATTATATGTATAAGTATAATATTTTAATATAATATTTATAAGTAAATATAATTATAAGTATATTATTATGTAGTAGTATATAATAACGCAAATAGTACTATTTCATTAATATCCATTGTTTTGTTTTAATTACAAATAAATTCTTGCTATTATATTATATCTGATAATAATAAATATACGTTACAATAACGTTACAAACGTTACAAATATACTGACAATAACGTTATTATTTATAACATAATATATAATAACCCACATCTAGTCTTATATTATATAACATCAAGATTAAAATTTAAATATTTATTCTAGATATTAGACTTTCATTGTTGATTTCATTCGTAATTGTTGCTTAGTTATAATAGAGTTGATAAGTTGATTTTCTAAGAAAAAACGGTCTTTTTTTATAAACTTTATGACACACTCACTTAAATATCTTTTACACAGTTAATTTTAGAACAAAAGTGAAATCGTTTTGATGTGCCCAATCCGACCGGATCCGGTCTGGATTGATGAGGATCGGACCGGATTCGATCGCATTGAAATTGGTGCCAGATTGCGATCTCTAGTAGTGAAATGATTTTGAATCACCAGAGGGCGTGGATGTGGTGAAAAATTAACATTTTTTTTTCTTTCTTTGAGAATGGAAAACGAACACATAGACTTTGAATTCAGAACTAATTCGTACCTCAAACTGCTTTTTTCTATTTGTTTTGTTTTCAAGATAAAAATTCAGAATATAGGAAACATTTACGCTCAATCGGATGCATCGTTTAGACGTAGCGCACTTCCAGGAATCTGGGTCCATAGGCGTAAACGTTCTTTTTTTTGCAACCCTCTACAAAAGCTATACATCCTACCCACACCAAAATTAATACCAATTGTGCGAATGTTCTTAATAATAAAAAATACAAAGTTTGAGCTCAATCGAAAGCAACATTTAGGAACTATCGTGTTCATTCTCACATGACCACACACGTACATTCAATACCGTAAAAATAGCAAAAATGAACTCAGACGACCTCAAAACATGTAAATGTGTGAAAAATCTCAAAGTCGAATTTTTTCATGATTACAAAATACTTTTCTTACATGGTGCACGTTCGGAGAGAAAGAAAAGCAAGAATGATAAATCATGCATAAGGTTACTAAACATATTTCAAAATAATCTAAGTATCATCTAAACATAATTTTATTTTTTGAACTCATCATGTTTATGTTTGAAAAAGCCACGTAAAATATTCCACCAATTTTAAACTGTTTACCAACTAATTACGAGGCACTGAAAAAACGGGTCATTTGTTAAACTGAAAATTCAGGCTTTGGTCAATAGCTCAGGAAATAGTCAATAAATTATTTATTTATAAAATATAAAATATGTCAGCATTTTTACTTTTAATTCTATTATCGTATTAAAAGATTTTTAAAGAATATCCATATTGAATATAAAATCCTTTTGAAGAATCCATTTCCCCATCTGTATAGTTTATAATAGATTATATATATATAAATATATAATAGTTTATATATAAGTACATAATAGTTTAACACAGTTCTGATATACAGTATCTTTTACTTCACCAAAGCAATTCAAAAATCGTATATATATATATCCTCTCACGAGAAAAATACTGACAGAGATATAAAAAACTCAAATTCAGGATTAAAAATATTGCAGTTCTTGTCTGGAAGACATTTACAAAAAGTACTGCTAGTCGAGCATTTCTAGATTTACATGCTTTTTCTTTGCTTGTGTTACTCCCTTTTCTCCAAGAACCTGTTTTAGGTCTTTTAAATTGTTGTCTGTAATTGTAAACTGACTACATGAAAATTTATTATCTTTACTTATTTTGACGGATGCGATACCAAAGAATTTTTTTTTTTCTCAAAATTGGTTCAGTAAAATAAAAACTGAAATAGGCTTAAATAATTCTCTAAAGTTTATCGTATTAAGAAAAGTGTTTCGATTAAAATCAAATAACTTCACAGCTTAGCAACATCGGAATAATATTTTTACGTACTGTAATGGGATACATTGGACAGAATGTAAGTCTTAGTTTTTTTACTGTTTTCAGTTTGCAGTCAGTGTTTGCCTAAACAATTTGCTACTGGAATGCTTATTGTAAGAATGTCTCATTTTTTTGTTTGCTCGTACAACGGTTATGTAAATAATTAATTTGTGCTTACAAATTTTATGAGAACAGATATTAAAAAGCGAATGAATTTCGTAGATTGAAAATTTTCAGCAGCTATTTCGTCCACTGAGTTTCTTGGAGACATCAGGATTAAAACCAAGATTACAGTTATGATTACACCAAGCTCGTGAAACACGGATGAGAAAAGAAACAATAAAAGTAACACTCACATGTTTCCAAAAGTATATTTTCAACAGGTAATTATATAAAATAATTAATTTGGCAGGATTTCAGTTCAGCTTCTTCCATGTTTTTGAAGTTCAAATATGGGACACTTGCGTAAGCCGGGGGGGGGGGGTTAAAATTTATGAAAATGACAGTTTAAATTTCGAATTAATTTTTAATGCAAATCTATAATCAGTGATTAAGACATTGTCAATCACATAGACACATATTTACTAGCACAGATTTCATTTTCCGCGGTTCTCTGAAAAAAAAAAAAAAAAAAAACAGAAAAGAAAAGAGAAGAAAAAAATTAGGTGCCTCTTAAAATCGAAATTTTTAACATTGAACGGTATTTTCTGGCGGTGATAGCAGGGATGAAAATACTGGTCAATACGAGACTGCTTTTGAAAACGTGACAAAACCTCAAAATATGGACCAATCCCGTATAACACCAATTCCATTGGTCACTTTACTGCTTGGGGATTGATTTTCTGGCACGTATTATGAAATTTTTATTTATATATATTTTCACAGTTATGAAAGAAAACTAAAAGCACAAAGAAAAAAACAAACCAAAATCACTCTGAGTTTATGAGGAAGAACTAGTTCATTTACAACTACCTCTTCAGACTGACCACAATTTGATAACCGAAAACTTCAAAACGTATTGGATTATGAATAAACGTCGCTCTACATTCTCTTGCTGTCGGTTCTAATCAAAAAGTCACCACTTGGTATTCATACTCATCGTTGTCGCCATTAAACGATACAAATATTTAAATGATGTAACAATATGATGTCATCATCGAATATTCGGACAAAGCATGAATTTCTTGTCGTTATATGTTTCCTTTCTTTGTTTTTGGAGGGAGGGGAGGGGGATAAACAAAAATCAAATGAAGGCCATTTTTTTTCCTCTGACTTAGTAGTTTCAATCAACAAAACAACAGAACGGTAATTTACCTTAACTAAGTAATTACTTGTACAACAAAATGAGCTCAGACATACTGATGCGGCTTAACTTATTTTTAAAAAAATAATATAACTTTTCTTTGGTATTTTTATACAAATACAGCGGTCTCCGCTTATTCCAGTCACATCAGGACGGATTGAGATTGACTGGAATAATCGAAATCCGTACCTGGTTCGGGTGCACATCGTCGTCGTCATCATTAGGTGTCTCATTGGTTCCGGGTGACGGATTGATCCTTATTTTTATTAAAATTCTATTAAGTGTCTTAACAATTGTTTTGATTAAATTACTGTAACACTTCCACAGAAATATGAGTCATCTTTGACTGGTTTCTTTGCCCTAAAAATTAATTACGCCGAAATATTTCCCGATATCCAAAGATTACTCGACCGGTAAAGCGGCAGTCCCTACCGACCAAACTTTCGGAAAACCAGTGTAGTTTGGCCTTTTTGTTCTGTTCCTACCGATTTTCACCGGAATAAGTGGCTCACCGGATAAACCACCGACCGAAATAAGCGGCGACCACATTAATTTCCGATCATTAGAAGCATCCATAAATAGGTGTGTTACATTTTACATAGGATTTTATGAAAGTGGTCCCCGTAATCCGACGTGAGGTAACACAATAATCCAGAGACTTTACTATTAATACATAGAAAATGGTCAAAAATGTGGCAAAACAGAGGTTATAAAAGAAAAATATTTCTTAAACGGAAATGCATTAACGAAAGTCGGTTATTATGCATTCCAGGGACATTTTCTCTACGTACAGTATATCAAAACATTTCACTGTTCAGCATTTTTAAATATTTATTCTAAATCCATTTCTCCCATAGTCCTATTTCCTGTATTTCTGTAATTGTTTCAAGTGAGAACATGTTTTATTCATTGTCAGGCACAAACCCTTCAGTTCTAATTCTCCCATTAATTGTTCATCCTTGAACTCTTGATTAAGAGCTGTCAAAAGAAAGAAATAAAAAAAAGTAAGAGCGTGTCCAATGAAAATGTAATCTTTTAGCCTACTGGAGCATAACTTGGCGATCGTTAGCATACCGTACCTACCAACATCGCCTCGTTTGACGTCACTTTACGATCGTATTGATTCGTGTGAGAATGAGAACACTGTTAGGTTAGTATTTGGTAAGCTGAATGAAAAATGCTGAAGTTGTGAAATATAACGGTAGGAGTACATACAGAAAATCATAAGTTTTTTTAGTACGAAAATTTTAGAGGGACACATAACACATGCATAGCTTTCTCCAGGTATTGAGACGATAAAATTTTTTAAACACATAGTTTTCTAGAACAACTACGTAGAATTCATTAGTAAATTGATTAAGCTGTCAAACTTTTAATTCATTTAATGTATCTATAGCTATCTATCTACCCCCCCTCTCTCTCTGTATATATATATATATATATATATATAAACTACATATCAATTAATATTATTTAATATAATAAATTACTGGCTTCTCCAGTTTTGTATCACTCCACTGTTCTATATGAATAAGAGCATGACTGATTACTTTGATTGGACGGTTAGGATCTTTGGGGGTTCTGAATGACGTACATCTAAAAGAGAAAAGTATGGTTTTCCTTCGTTGAATGAACTCTATTATTGAGCGTAGTAATTATTCTTCATCTACATATTAAAACAAAGTTTTAAAAGTTCATTGACTATAATATTTTATTTTAAATTAGAATTCCACTAAAAATATCTTCTCCAAATAGAAATTTTCACTAATTTTAAATTAATAACTTATGAACTACAAAACTCTGAAAAATTACTTCTCCAAAACTACTGAAAACTTTAAAAGCAAGCCATAACTCCTAAAGTACTGAATTTATTTCAATACATAATATATATTTCGTAGGACTGTCTGAGGCCCAGCGTTCCAAGCGCTTGCGCAAAGAAGAGAAGAGTACAGACCCACACCTCACGCCTGACACGTGGTTAAAGTGTAATTCGAAGGTAAATCCCTGCCATGACGAGAGGATTTATGCTTAATGCGTTAAACCGCAACACACGCGCATGTAAGGACGTGTTGGAATGTGTTTTTAAGTTTCAGCACGATTTATAATTTCTAGTTTTTAAATCCATTTAGTCTTGTTGGTTTAATCGTTCAACATACGTGTTTGACTCAGAGTGACGGCTATGTTCAACAGAAGCAGAGCTGTACCCAGATAAAAATTTCGGGAGGGTCCAAACGGTGGAAAAGGCAGAGTTTTGCACAAAAAGACAATCATTATCATTTTGTCAACAAAAATTGAAATTTAGGGGAAGGGGAGGGGTGCCTGGACCCCCTGGACCACCATCCTTGGTACGGCCTTGAACAGGAGTACGATAAAATCGTTCCCAATCGACTAAAGCTACTTTCGAGTGCTAGTATTCTGTTACAATAAGACTCTCCAGTCTCCACGTGTATTCAAGGCTAGAAAATTTTCAGATATAACAAGCCCGTCCAAAAAAATCCGACTTCTGTTTCGGAAAAATATATTACTTATGCGATGGAATCGGGCTTGTTAACATCGGAACACAGTAAAAGGGTTAACCCTTTGAAGCGCAACCATTTACGAATGCTGAAAAAAGTTCAGCTGTTGCCATCTCTCGATTTAACTACCAGCAACAGGGCGGTCGATCGAATTGCCCATCGCATGCCACAGATCTAGAGGCCATTTCTGACACAGCTGGCTGTGCGGCGCTGCACAGCCCACCGCCATGATGCTGGTAGTTAAATACAGCGATGGAAATGGCGGCTCTTTTTTAAGTATTGGGCAGTCTATCCAGTTGTTTTCCTAACTTAATGCACTTCCATCGTATTCTCCAGTTTTCAGCAGATGTCAGTACAGTTAAAAATAATTCTGACATCCATTTTACAAATAATCGGCAATTTTTACGTGAAATTATGTGTTAAGTAGAAAAGGATTCTCGATGTCCTCCTTAATTATTTTATGGAAATGAAATTTATTTTTCGGGAATCAAAACAGTTCAGCGGGAACTAAACGACGGCATTCTAATAAAACTCAACTATTTTTATAAATAAATTGATAAAAATACTTTTATCCCTTTAGCATGTTTTCATTTAATTATCTCATTTTCTTTATTCAGCAAAATAAATGTAGGAAAATAAATGATTTGGTAATAACAATAATAATTTAAAACATGTCGTGCTGTTTTATTAGTCAAAAAAAATTATTAATGTGCTAGTAAATACTTTTGATTGCTTCATACAACTAATCCGAATTTACGTAAAAAGTCTGATTGTACGATTAAAGTAATGTTCTACTTTTAAAAATTTAATGAAATAATATTAGTTCCTACCGGTCAGTGACTTTTTGGGTATCTAATTGCTTCTACCTTAGAAGTTTTAAGGACGAAATAATATGACGAAAATAAATGATTCAAGAGAAATTAGGTAGAAAAACTAGACCATCTACTCGCACAAATAATAAAATGAGTGAAAGAAAGAAAAACGTTTATATAAAAACAAATTATTATTATCCCCATTAATGGAAATCCGGGTTTTGAATGCTAATATTTTGATTCATGCAAAGCTTTAATTTGATGGGGAGAAAAACTGAGTTATATGATGATTTTAGAATGCAATTACATTTTACGAAACAGAAATTCTGGAAAAGTGATTAAAGTTGGTACATAAATAGAAAAAAGAATTAATAATTATTATCATTTCATATTGTTTAAATAACGAAATCTGTATAGTAAAATGTTGTTAAAATAAAATAACAAAATGTAGTATATTTTCAAAGTGGAAGCGCGCAGATGTCTATTTTTTGTCGTATGTTTATATTTTTTCCTCGATTAATATTCATACTGAATTTTTCGCACTACTATTAGAATATGATTAAAAGTAAAAACCCGCCGGATCAACAAAACACACTTAAAAGAAACTGGTGTTTAAATGATAAAATAATTAAAATTTTATAAAATAACACACATAAAAGTTATTTATGAAGTGAAACACTTACTTCTATTGAAAAAATTTCGATCTTCTGCAGTAGCAGAAGTACATAAAACAAACTGGGACAGGGGACGTTTCTTTCTTTCTTTTTCTTTTCTATATTCTATTATTTATTCTGTATGTTACTTTTATCTACCCTCTTCCTCCCTTCTTTTATCCTCCCCGGTTTCTTGCTTTTTCCTTTCTCCAATTGCCAACTTGCTCTTATTTTTCTGTTTACTCTTTTTATTTTTAGTCCGTTGTCCCTGCTTGTGATAAAGAGACTGCTACTGAAGAAGATCGAGATTTTTTCGATCGTTTAGCTTGATGAGTAACTTTGATGTCTGTTATTTTACAAAGTTTTAATTACTTTATTTTTATTTTAGCCGAAGGGATTATTTAAAACTTGCCTTTTTTTGAAGACAGAGTTTGCAGTCTCTGGAATATCATTTTCTAATCTGTCATAAGAATTATTTGACTAAATTATCAAAATTCCTGATATTAAATAAATTATACAGTGAAATTTTAACGGAAGTAGTCAGAATTCACGCTATGTGAATTATTCAGTCTATGCCTTTTATTGCACAGAAAAAAAAAATAACTAAAAATTAAAAAATCAAGATATTCAGGAAAGCATGAATATCAAATAAGTTCAAAGCTTTAAATAGTACAATTGTAATAAGGATGATAACAGTTTTTATATGTAACACCGAAAATTTGTAATCGACCTCCATACCACGTCCTGATAATTATGTAAAAACTACTCTTTTACATGTCTACTTATAAATTTATTCCACGAATTTTGCAATAGAGCTTATAGCAGTATCCGCTCATCGGCGTATAACAAAGGCATCCGATACCAGCAATGCTATTATATACGCATAGAGTATGATGTTTTGTTCGCACGGGCATAGCGAAGCGTGAACTCTTAATGCCTATTAAATTTCTGAATCAGAGATGATCGAAAGAGATAACGCAAGATGTCTGTTCCCTTGCAAGGAATATTCAAAATATGTTTATAGCACAAGTTCACTGAATTTCATAGGCCCCGGATGTAGTCAAACATAAAAGTATATGCCCGTGGCAGTTACCAGAGTGAAACATTTATATTCCTCTTTAATAACGTTTTCAAAAATTCCCCGGCTGTGTTTCAAACTGTAGTTTTGGAAACAGTTTAATGTAAATTTACGTTTTATCTACGTAAATGGATGTTTAATCTGAAGGTCAAATACAGTATTCTACAAATTAGTGCTTATGAATATCAAAAAGTTACTAAATAAATAAATAAATCATTCTGAATGCATCGACTATAAAATACTTTTCTATGCAACCCTTTTTTTAGTTTGTGGTGATACGTGGTGGCACTTACCATCCTTAAATTTTGGGTGAGATTTTAGGCATAGAAAAAAAAAACAACAACATTATATCGCTAAGAGTAATTCTGATAGACCCAACAAAAGAACTTTAAATATTATTTTAAACCTTTCAATGAAGAGTAAGCTGTAATAAACGTTTATATACTTATTATATTTTGTTTGAATGATGAATGTCTCCAAACTTCCATAGACTGTAGTGTACTGGGATTCTTTTCAGTGCTACTGTAAGATAATTATAAGAGCTGCAAACACTATTTTCGATGGAGAGCATTATTTCGTAACCCTTAGCAATATATATGAAATTTGCTTTATTTGAAATGACGAAAATCTCTAAACTACTCTTTAAAGAACGAACGCTCGAATTCATTGAGGTGCTCCTGTAAAAGAACTATAAATGCTACATAACCACATCATTTTATATAGGATGCAGGCTGTGCTGACGACAATGTGTTTCGTGACGACAGCTGGCTGTGCCTGCGCACAGCCAGCTGTCGTCAAAAAAGCGTCTCTAGATCGGTGGCAAGCGATGAGCGTTTCGATCGTCCGCCATCTTGCTGGTAGTTAAGTCGAGCGATGGCAACGGCTGCCCTTTTTTCAGCATTGGGAAAGGGTTGCTCCTCAAAGGGTTAAAACGCATTTCTATTAGCATGAGCAAACGAGTTCAGCTTTGCCTCGTAGAAAGGAGTGGATATTTTGAACATTTATTATGGATGTAAGTTCAGCATTGTTTTCCTATTTCAGTATTTGATTCCTCTTTTTTTTTTTACTGTTAGCATAAAAGTAATCGTTTTAAGCTTTGTTGTTTTGTGGATAATAAATACATATGTCATGAGTAATTTTGGTCACTCTGTATTAGAAAGTGCATAACAAGCCATACTTTTGGCGTGCTCTCTTGCTTTCTTTTACCATACAATAAATCTATAAGGCGTTTGTTTTATTAATCATCCATATCTCCTTTTCTTCACCTGAATCTATCAATACTTTTCGACGGTTATTTCTCGCACCAGTGGCAACACAGTGATAAATCATTAACCTCCAAAAAACCTATTCTCTTTCTCGAATAAGCCACAATAGTGATTTTTATTATTACTTTTTCTCCTTATCTCAAGCCCAATACAAATTTCGTTTTTCCTGTGTTTTTTTCTTTTGCGCGAGAGCAAGGGTCAGGTTGGCTACATGGAACGTTGAATTCCACAGGAGTTCCAGAAGATTGATTCCAAGTTCGGCAGACTATGTCATTGGAAAAAAGGTCCGGCTGCGTAGCCTCGAGTGACCTTTGATGCGGGCCACATATGTGGGGAAGTAAACTCGTGTGAATGAAACAGTTCCTGTTTTTCAGTAATTTTTAAGCTATTTTACCTATTAAACTAGAATTTATAGTTTGATTCTCTAACTTATTAATAAATCTCGTAAAACGTGGAGTGAACCTCAGAGTAGCTGAAATTTTGTTCATTGAGCACCAGTTTGGGCAGCAATGCATCGGCATTTTTTCTCATTTTTTTTTTTTTTAACGCTTTCCAACAAAGTTGAAAAATGTTTATGATTTCAGTTTATCTGTCTGTCCGTCCACTATCTAATTGAATTAAATGTAGCGATTGACTTCTATGAAATTCATCTAAATTCTAG
This sequence comes from Cheiracanthium punctorium, assembly GCA_038373885.1. NCBI lineage: Eukaryota > Metazoa > Arthropoda > Arachnida > Araneae > Cheiracanthiidae > Cheiracanthium > Cheiracanthium punctorium. The sequence continues at coordinate 732,042 of JAWZYV010007467.1, read as the reverse complement.
TGTTATGTATTTTATTCTGTATAAAACATCCTATTAAACATTCGTAACGCAAGCATTTTCACATCAATATAGAAGACTAATGGGATAGACTGACCAACTCTGAAAAAATGCAGCCGTTGCCATCGATCCGTTTAACTACCAACAACATGGCGGTCGATCGAATCGCCCATCTGACACAGCTGGTTGTGCGGCCCTGCATCCAGCTGTGTCAGAAAACTTCTTTAGCTCTGTGGCGCCAGATGGGCGATTCGATCGACCGCCATGTTGTTGGTAGTTAAACGGATCGATGGCAACGGCTGCACTTTTACAGCTTTGGAACAATTTAATAATAATAATAATAATAATAATAATATATATATATGTTTTTGTTTTTGCGACCAGCAGTGAAAGCGCTGAAATAAGGTGGTTCCAAGTTCCCTTCAAGGCCCTTTGACGAGCGGTGCAACCACTGCACGTCAAACGGCTAAAAGGGATATGTTTTGGAAATTACAGTTCTTTATCTCGTTACTTTTAACTAAAACACAAAAGTTTATGAGTAATAAGCGTACAACTTTGATTCTGACGTTTTCTTTCCTGCCCTCGGCGAAATTCGAGATTTTATTGTTAAAAATTTGAAAAATTCATTATGATCCCTCAAGATGAAATTGCTTGTTGCGTTACTTCCAATGATCGTAGCAACTCTTCTTGTCTTTGACACGAGTTTTACCTCCCGTTTTGTCTTTTTGTAAACTTTCTCCCTTCTGCCGCTATGTGAAACATCGCCGATGTAGAAAAACTATCATGAAACATCTTCGATGTGAAACATCGCCGTTCTTGAAATTATAAACGATGATTTCAAAAACGGTCTTGTCAGTCCCATCACGGCAATTTCTTTCACTAATAGCAGAATCACCACAAGTATTTGAGAGAATATTGAAGCCTAAAATTACAAGCCTTCAAATAACCAAAATTTTTCTCACAAACTGACATTTTCAAGTTTAATAACAATATTAGCAGACGAAAATCGACTAATATTGTCATGGAGTTGTGTTGATAAATGTCCAAGTTTATTGAATGAGTCTGCGATCTATTTATTTCATTACTTACCGCAGACGCCATCTATAAGAAAACGGCAGAAGGAAAGTTTAGTGCCTAATAGTTAGATATTATTTTCTTTAACTGCAGCTGCTGTCATAAAAATTTGTTATTCTTTATTTTTATTGTTAAAGCTGATAAAAATCAGAATTTAGGGAATAATTTTACAAATAAAACAGCACAAACATAATTTTCCTTAATTCTATATTAAAAAAAACACATGTTATCATGCAAAGTAAAAGTAAAATAATACCAAAATAGGGGGGTCTATTCTTCCCCGGTCCGTGGAAAAGCTTAACAACGACTGGTAAAAGAAGTCGATAACTGGTTTTCCAAACAACTATTTTTGTAAGTGCGATTCTCCCCAACAGTGGTTAACTTCAGTTATTCCCGAAACATTCTGCTATTGAGGCTAGAGCTTTCAATCAATCAGCATAAAGCAATCCGAAAATTTCACAAGCAGAAGATGTTAAAATAAAGACTGTCTAACAACTGGGTATATGCAGTGGTTCAGTGAACCACTGTTTGGAGAGTTTTTGTAACAATTCGTTAACCACGCACGGACGGACAATTGAAAATAGTCTGGTGTGACCTCAGCGATGGTAAACTAGCAACCGACTTGCGTTAACCACGAGGGGAGAATAGAACCCCAAGTATTTCTAAATCGTCTCAATCAAAAGATTTTTTAAAAAGGAATAATTTAAACACATATTTTTCTTTAATTTTATGTGTTTATTGAGATAGTATTAAGCTTTTGGAGAGTACAGTAAAAAGAATTCCAATTATTTCAAAATCGTCACAATCAAGATTATTTCTAAAAGATAAAAAGAAAGTTAAAATTTCGAGATCAAATTTCCTCCGACGATGAAAAATTAAGCTAAATTTACATCACTAGCACGTTCCCCCCCTCCCTACTTCCAGATTTTAAAGAAACTCTAATAACTGTAATGACTAAAACTACTCCTGAAAAAAAATTTTAAAAGTATAAATTACTTTTATATTTTGTGCAATCACCGGAGAAAGAATTAACTGGTTTTTAATCTCTTGTGACTAATTAGTTTCGCAGACTTCTAATTCAATTAAAACAATTTAATGTATCGTTTTGTAATTGTTGCTTAATTTGCGAATCGGTACTAATTTTTAATGGAAACGGTTTATTTTTTTTACTTATTGATTTTTAACACAAATTATGCTGATATTTTATTGCGTTTATATTTCATTAATTAAGTCTATGAAAATGCGTTGCCGTTGTTTGGAAAGATCTGAGGGCGAGTAGCCTTTGTTTAAGTCTTTGCAGAACAAGCCAATTTTCATGTTCGGATCCAGAAAAGTTTCATGAGACGGTCTATAAATATGACGAAGATATTACTAGAGATGGTTCTTTTCTTTTCTTGCTGTTCATTTTTTAAATTTTGAACCCATGTTTAACTGTTTAACTTGTTCGATAACTGAAAAGACGATTGGGAGAACGAACGGGTTAAACATGGGTTTAAGTTTGCTCTCGGGACAGGAAGGATTCTTTCTTTGGCCCCGCCCTCCTCATGGGTCCGCTATTGTCTTCACTGGTTCTTCAATTCTCCAACTTAACCGTCTAAGAAGTAAAATTCTTAAAGCTACACTCTTCCTCGACTGGAACACAAAGAAATGCATCATGGACTATTTTTAGTTGTTAAGTAAGAATTAATCGTAATCGTAAGTATAATCGTAAGAGTTAATCGTTGAAAGTAGTATTTAGCCCTTACTTTCTTTCATTAGGGTTGTTTTCATATAAATTTATTTTTTCTTTCCGAACATGTAACATGTAAGGAAAGTATTGTAATCATGAAAAAATTCGACTTCAAGATTTTGGTGTATTGACACGTTTTGAGGTCTTCTGAATTCATTTATGCTATTTTTACGAGATGTATGCATGCATGTGTATGTGTCTGTGTGTGTGAACACGATAGCTCCTAACCGGGGCATTCGATTGAGCTCAAATTAGGTATATATGTTATAAAAACCACCGACGCAAGACCGGTATTGATTTTGGTGTGTATAGGACTTATAGTTTTTCTACAGGGCTACGAGAAAGATTTTTTTTACACTATGGCATACGGGGAGAAATTCTTAAAAGCGCGCTAGCGTTTAAACGGCGCATCGATAGAGCTCAATTTAGTATGTATGTTTGAATTATTCATCGATTAAAACTTTTTTAAATGCTTGTACTGATCTTAATCGGAAGTGTTCGGAAAGTCGAGTGGAGTCACTCCAGATTTTTTTTTTTTTTTTTTTTTTTTTAATTTCAATTTCAAAGTTAACAAACTACATGGCTATACTATATTTTAGACCTTCCACCTGATGAAATTAACATATAAATTCATATTTTTATATCATTTCATTTTTAGTTTAATAGGAACTAGGTCGATTTTCGAAAATCGAATTGAACACTGTACGTACAGAGAGAGGGAAGCTTATTCCACCTTTCGGCTACCGGGGTATCTTATTATTTTTTGTATAGCAATTATGAATGTTACGCGTTGCGCGTCTAAAAAAGACTTAAAAATCACTCTGATAATTCATTTCTATCACGTGTGCGAAAATTCACATATTTCGATATGAGACTTCGCTGTTGAGAGAAAGAGATACCTCTCTAAAACTTTTATTCCTCTTTTTTAAATGAAGGAGAAATTCAGTAGAGTTTCAATTCCAACAATATTCTATCTATTAGTATTTTTTTTAATTTGATTCTTGTTTTCACCATGCATTATGTACGCTCTTATTTCTCTGGAGTGGGAGGGGGGGGGCGGTATTGAAATATTCACTAGAAAAGGGGGCACCAGTTCAAAAAAGGTTGGGAACCTGTGGGCTAGAGCCTGCTGAGCCTGACCGAATATATGGTCCGAGTTCGTTTGCAAACATGAACTGGAAAATATTCCCTTTCTCCCCTTCAAAGATTCCTTGTTGATTTCCGCAGTGGTTAGCAATGCCAACTTTGTCCTTGCTATGAATCTGAACTGTGTACACTGGAGGAGAACTAAACCTAAGTCTATTACGTAGATAGTGCTGACGTTACAAATGAAGCACGAGACAGGCTTTCCCCAAGTAATGGTAAAATTTAGTTCGGTCCTAACGGGCTGTTAGAACTTTCCAGCGATTTCCTTCAGATGTAATGTAAATATACTAGTCAGTATCGCTCAGAAAGTTCATCCAACTACATATTACCCAATCCTATAGACATATACTTTTTATGTGTTTCGTTTTTTCTAGCATACAATTCTAGAATCTTATGCTTGTGCGAATAAATATATTGACCACCATTATGAATTGATTTTTCAATGAACTTGAAAAGTTTTTCTGATCTCAACTTGTCTGTTCTGTCAGTGCTCTAACAAATATGAATCGATTGACTAGAAATTATTTTATGTTCTGTCATATATGCCTCACTGAAAATGCTGTATGCAGCATGACAAGAGATTTTTAGAGATATCCCTGCAAAACTCTTTTGACCACAATCGCAGGGTCACAGCGGGGCATTCAAAGATACATGCCGTATAGCACAGAAAAGAGATCTCTGCTGTTACCTCTTTGGAAAAAAGCGAACAAGTTAACTATACGTTACGCAGCAACGCTCAGTACATGTGCAAGCAATATTGCATTGGAAAGTGCTACATAAATCGATGTGTTCGGAATGACTTATCTCGCTTCTTTCAATTGATAATTGATAATATTTTAAAACTCCTGAAATATAATTGAAATTTCTATCAGAATAACATAAAGAAATTCCATCACTGGAAACACTGTAGAATTTTTGTTGGTAATTAAGGCTGCTTCATACGTACCAAATTGTTTAAATTCAATGCTCAAAATTCATGCTTTAAGTAACATTTACTGTAATTTCTATACATCCTGTCACCGACTTTTATTTATTCTACTATTCTGTTGACATTCAACAATTATTTTTACTTTTCATTGCGCAGACCTTGACTTCAGTCTATAAAGATTCAAACAGCGCCGTTGTGTTCGTGGTTACTTGGTTACTATTAGACAAGCCAAACTAAAAACATCCATTTAAATTCCTTACTGTCTGCAGCTCTTTTATTTTTCTTTATTTTGGCAAGTATCAGCATTACAGTACTGCAGTATACTTTCGTCATTTTGGCACCGTCTACAAAAGGGCACTTTCGTTGCCAGGGTGGAGTACAAGGGGGCGCTTGCTCCGCATAGTGGGAGGAGCCTTGAGTTTTCTTCCAATATGTCGCAGTCTGGAAATCATTTTTTTTTTTCTATTACTTGATATTCCTACTGACCCAGTACCGATACTGGGTCAGCCGTAGTTTTATTTTTTTGTCCGTGGCCATATCTTTCGGAAACTTGAAAAGGTGCCAGGAAAAAGAACAGACGATATAACAAGGGTACTTTGAATTGGGTGGGGGACGGTGTAGAAAGGCAAACAGATTTTCTTTCTTGTTCTGTTGAGGGTGAAAGAGTTGAATATTAGGAAAAAAAAAACAGTCCCAGAATTACGGAAAAAAAGAACTCTAAAGTGAATCTGAATTTTTAAAGATGGAGTTAGTTTCTTTTTTCACTCGGTTCGGTATCGAGATTGTTCTAGCTTTGTTGCAATGAGTTCCAATATTATATATATTCTATAATAAGACCGATAAATAATACCAAGTGCATCGATTATAAAACATTTTCCAACGGAATTATAGTTTATGTATGTATAAAACTGCATTGTAAAAATTTGAAAATAATCTCACTAAGGTTCAATCACCTGTTATTCTGATCTTCAATTCAGGATAAAACTAATAACCTATGGAGAAATAGCAAAAAATTGCATCTCGTAGGATCTAGGTACCAATATTTAAAACTCATACGATTTATATATAGTGCTCCTGTAAAAGAACTGTAAGTGATACATGTACACCATTTTCAATAGGGTACAAAATACGGCGCGTAGGAAAAAAATACAGTGGAACCTGCTAAAGTGACCAGACCACCTGTCGATAGTGACCACTTTTGTGAAATTTTAATTTACAACAACCACACTTTACCAAATTTGTAAAGTGGCTAGTTTTGTTCTTATCGAGGGTAGTCACGTTCGACTAGTTTCACTGTATATGAATTTCGTAGCAACTGATGCTTTTTCCTTTTACTTTTTATGTGTGTTTTTTACAAAGTTTTTTAATTACTTTAACTGATGCATATTTACGGAAGTTAGAGCACAGACAAGCAGACAAATCAAAATTATACAAGCTTAAAATCAAAGACATAATTTAAAAGTTTTAATTTACACAGAAAAAAAAAATTAAAAAAAAAATTATGTCGAACGCACAGATTATAAAACGCTTTCCAACAAAATATTATCTGACTCGTGCTTTGATAGCTACTGACCGGTGCTTTGACAGTTACTTTGATAGCTTCCCTTGTTGCTAGCACGCGATGGCAAGGATTCCCTTGCTATACCAATCGTTGATTCCCGCCATGGGTCTTTGAAAGCCTTTCTGCTTGCTCAGCCTGTCTTTTTAACAAGGGAAGCGAACATGCTATAGCCTATATAAATCTGTATAAGCTCCTTTGTTTTACCCTGTAGAAGATCGGTTAATGTTGCCTATTCGATTTTCGCTAGATCATAGCTAAAGCATTCAAAGACTTTCAAGGAAGCAAAGGGGTATAGTGAAATAAAGTAGTCAAGATGTCATTAAAGATGGTAAAGCACTTTAATTCTTTGTCCATTACAGGTAAGTAGGCCTTGTAAACTGAAAAAAAAATGCTCAAAATAAGGTAGGAAAAAAAGACTACGTCAAGGAAAAAACTCCTCTCGTTAATTTTCAAAAGGTGACACTTTTTAAATTTGTATATGACACCGAACATTTTTTTTTTTTTTTTTTTTTTTTGAGGAAGTAAATAAAGTAAAATGTGCACCTTATTTATTTTGAACATCTTTTCAATTTACATTGTTCACTTATCTCTAATGCATCTAGAATTAAAGCATATCATATTTTTGGGGACAGTAAGGTTTTCATCGGGCATTTGCAAGTGTGATTTAGAATACCTTCAAAGCATCATGAAAAAGACTTTTATTCAGTACTTTAATCATGCTCAACTGTTGCTTGTGAAAAAATAGTGACACTTTTAGCGGCTGTTTTTGTAACTATCGCATGCCGCACTACGTTGGACGTTTTTAGAATGCGTAGTGTACCTAAATTGTACGGCAAACTGCGGAATACGTTTTCTGTACGTGTGATAGTCGAACATAAAATGTAAATGTAGGAAGTGCCAGTGAGAACTAGAATCGAACATGAAGCTGAATATGCGAGTGTACAGCTGCGGAAAAAAAAGGCCCACTTGCTCTTTATTTCGCCATCGTTCGTCGTATAGCAAAGTTATATATACCATTCGTTTGCAAATAACGCGTACTTTAATTTACTATTAATTTAATTTGCATAAAAGGCCGTCTTCATATTTAATTCTGCATCAACTTCGTTTTTCTCAATGGCAACCCCATATTTTGACTTTATTAAATGAAAGAAAACCTTCAAATTACCCTAAATATAAATTTTCACCAATTTTCTACGATAATTTCCGGAGATATTGCGAACTTATTTTTGCGCGTTTTTAAGGGACTTTCTGCAAATTGAAAAACGCTATTTGTAGGTTCCGAACTTTTCGCCTTTCATTTATTTCGCTCGCGAGAATTAAAAGAAATTAATATTATTTTCAAGGAAAATATTGTTCCCATCTCTCTTAAAGTTTTTTGTACTGAGGATATCAAGGGTGGAATAGAATATTTAGTCTGTGGTCCAAATGACTGGTCCAAAATACTGGTATCTTTTACTGTGTTTTTGCACAAAATAAATCTAATTTACATTTATTTTATGCAATTTTCAAAAATTTTTCACTTAATAAAATTTATATATGGTCCCTTAACTCATGAAAATAACACATTTTATTTAATATAATTAAACTACTGAACGTAAAAATTTGAAATTTTGCACAGCCATGTAATATTAATTTCTGTATCTATTTCCATCGAAATTTGGCTAGGTCGCTATTCATAATTTTTTTTTAATATTAATTTAATAATTCATAATTCATATTAATGATTTATTAAAAATCATAATAACATTAAATTATGTTTGGGTCGTTTAGTTCTAATAGTACGAATAAAAATCAGCTTCTTACTACCAATATTATATGAGATATGAATTGAAGTATGAAAAAATATTTTAACGTAGGGGGAGGGGGATTTTGGGTGCTCATAACTCACTCATTTTCTGTCCAAATTTATTGAAAATTGGTGTCCGGGGTTAAAATGAGCTAAATTTTTGAAATAAAGTGAAATCTAGGGGTTGCTATTGAGAAAAAAAAAGTTGGTGCGAATTTTAATATGTAGATGGCCCCTTATGCAAAGCAAATTAAAGTGTGCGTCAATCGTAAACGATTGGTATCTGTAACTTTGCTGTGCGACGAACGACGGCCGAAAAATGTACAAGTGGACCTTTTTTTTTCCGCAGCTGTACCTATCCTGAAACAGAGCGCGTTTTACACAGTATGAAACGTAATGGTTACGTCCAAAGAACCGTGTGAACTGAGGGGCACTGGATTCATATTTTTTTGTTGTATAATTTAATGGCAGTATTTTAGTGTTATTATGCTTTAATGCTTTCTAAATGTATTGAAAGATAATTTTGCATGTCGTTATTAATTTTTCTACTTGCGGTTCGATAAAATCGCAAACATCCAGTCACGCTTATCTTCAGAAATTTAAGCAGATTTAAGCAGACTTAATTCTTTTAAGCAGAGAGCAGACTATATATACTCTTTTAAGAGATTTAAGAAGACTAAAAATGAAAAAAAAGTATTTTTTTTTCTTTCTTTAATAAAAATGACATTTGGAGATTTGATTTTATGATTGAATTGTTGACAGCCTTAAAAAAAGTTTAATAATGCAAAATTCCTCGTTTTGGGCTCTTGATTTTTTTTTCATTTTCATCTTCTGAACACCTTGGGTATTTATCCCACATCGCAATTTTTCATTATCTGGCAACATACACATTCATTAAAAGAGTGCTCGATAAGCTTCCGTTGCTGGAAATTGGCTTAGTTACCGTCACCGCCGCTAAATTCTCACCAAAGTGTGTCGAGATCGAGATCAACAAAGCGAAAAGCAGAGCCTTATCATCGCACGGGCAAATCGGGACTTTGCCCAGGGCCCCCAATTTCAAATATTGTTCTGAAATATATTTTTATATCAAAATTTTATGAAAAATAAAGCAAATTGCATAGATGGGGGCCCCCAAAATTCATCAATGCCCGGGCCCCTGTTGATCATTATCAGGCTCTGGCGAAAAGTCATGCCTACTGTATGAAAGACAATGCACTTTTATAACCGCCAATATTCCTGCATATATGCTTGTATGTAACTGTTCTATAATTATCAAAGAAGCCTTGAATTTTCTAACATAAAAGAATATTTAAATGTTGCCAGTCTTATTACTTTATTTTTTTCCTCAAAAATTTCAATCTTTTCTCAATAGTTCTAAAATCTCATTTACAGCCAATGGGTTCACATAAATAACAAATACGCTACAGAATGCTCGATGTGGAACTTTGATATTAAGACCTGTTTTTTTATTTTTGGCGCCCAAAAATATTTTTTGCTTGAATTCAGAGCCATTTCCGTGATGACAGATATCGGTCGGGTTCGAGAAACATGCATTTTATTTCTCCCCACCCGAAACGGATTTCCAAAATGTTTTTATACTGAATTGATTTCATGATATGAGAAGTTTAAATATTTCATTCTTGCCTGAATTTTTGATCTCGATAAATATGTTTCTATATATATATATATATATCACGGGGTTTTCTTGCGGAGCGTATAAGGAAGCGATATATTATTTCAGAGGTGATTTACGTTCACTTGTTAAGCATGAGTTATTGCAAAGTTCAAGAGAAAAAAAGGTACGTGGGAAAGAAAAAAAAAGGACTTGTGATTTTTTTGATTTTTCGTTAAGTAAATTCGTATGTAGTGATTATTCGGTGAAATAGTGAATAGAGTTAATTTTTGTGCTTCGCTTTTAAACCTTTTGTTGTTGAAGGAGAAGATAGATAATGCATATCTACCAAGTACTGTCGCCTAATTTTGGGGTGGTCTGCTCTTCTGGGATAAAATTTTAACTAAAATTCGTATTCTATGCGTCGAATAATTAAATTTTGCAGATAGGGTTTTGGGCTTCTCCATTGTTTAACATAGGGTTTAGTGATTTCTTCCCAAATATTCGCTATATCGTTTAGCGGAACTCAGTTTTAGGCACTTATTTTTTGGTTTCGAATTTGGCGATATTTCGCCAAAATCTGCCAAGATTGGAGACATTTGGATCAATTTTATTAATGAGGCTTGTAATGCTTGCTTTCCTACATAGGTATTACGCAATCAAATAAACACAGACTTCTGGAAAGTACTACTGAAGGAATTATGTGGAATGTCCGCGAAGCATGTGCGAAAAATATTAAAGGGCTTATTAACTGTACTAAAGGGCAGCTCGCCTCACAAGTACAGTTTGGAGACATTGCTTGTAGAGCAAGATGCATTGAAAGCTGTTTATAAGCGGCACTTTTTCGCTTGTTTTGAAAAGCCTATTTTTGAAAGCCTTTCGTGAATTCTTTATTGTTGAACGCTGAGAATCAGTTAAGAGTTACGCTCTAGAATTTCCTCCAAGCTTTAGACCTTGAAAGGATTTAACAGCATGCAAATTACAGCATCTGAGAACGCTTCTGTGACTAGCTGAATGTTAAAAATCAAGCTGTTACTTGTTAATTTCTGTGAAGTGTGTATTGGAGATTGTTAGCAGAATTTCTAGAATCAATGAAAGTGCGTGCTTCGTCCTTTGAAGTAGACTGTTTACTAGAAATTTCAAATAGACAGGACTTTTCAGCTACGAACCCGAGAACTAAGTGGATTTTTCTGTTACAGTCTATTTTTAAAAAATCATCAAAAAGTATTAAAAATTCCCAGTCCACAGAGAGATATTCTGTCGAAATAACTCAGACCTGAAAGAGTTATAACTTCTGCGTTTCGCTTTTAAAACGTTTTTGTCGAAGGCGAAGCAGCACTGGTCAAAGATGTAGAGTCGTCACTGTTGCGTGTGTTCAATGATGAGAGGAAATAACATCAAACGTGGGTTCTCTCTCTCTCTATCACGGATGTTTATAAGAGGGGTGTTAAGGGGGGCAGCCCCTCCCTTCTAGTCTACGGTAAGACACTGATTTTGGCTGCATGTCCACCTTTTGTTTCCGTGCTTCAAAATAGTACACGGGTAAAATAGTCTAAAATTTCATATACCTTTTGAAAATTTTATATTACTTTTAAAATATTATACTAATTTTGTTAAATTACTCTTAAAATTTAATTCTGGGGTAATTTAACAAAATTGTAACAAATTCTAACAAAATTTAAAATTTTGTTAAATTACTCTAAAATTGAATACGTAATAAAAAAAATAAGCATATAGAAGATTAAAAATCCGTAATGAAATTTATTTGACTAATTTGACATGGAAACCCCCATGATCCTCCTCCCCCCGGTCCTTGGATACAGTCTTGCTTATTGCCCCTCCCTCTAAATATTATTTGAATTCTCCGCTGCCCTTCTGTACGTTACTTCCTGAAGTACTTGTGAAGGGTAAACAACTGTACATTTTTATCTTATTTATCCACCCCGTGAATTATCTCCACTGAATAAAATGTATAATAAATTCGGTCAACTTAAACATTAACGACTTTTTCGTAAGATCCCGAAAGGCTGTTTCAACAAACAACCGTGATTCGGAAACACGCACAGCCACCGCCGCGGTACGCCACTTTAATAAAACGTCCGGCCGATCCTTTTGAGCCAGAATTGCTTTCCATCCTTTTGGGAGCAGCACATTTAAGGTCTTCCGAAAATCGCTTCAATCGCTGACTGACTGGGGAAGGAAGAAGAAAAGAAACGGGGATCGGCTCGTGACGTCACCGGAAATCTGCAATTCGCGACGGGATGGCGTGTGCTTGATGTGAAATGCTTCCGCGGATGGAAGATGAGGAGGGAACAAATTGAATGGCATCGCATCTCGGAGATGAGATCGTGATGCAGAGGGGAGGGGGGGGGGGACCGGATGGAGGGGTTGTTTGACCATAGTTTACAGTGAGAAGCTGTTTGGTATCGCAGTTTGTTGATGTTTTTGCTTAACGGTGTATTTCGAAACAGTCATGTCATTTTGGTACAAAAAAAAAAAAAAAAAAAAAAAAAGGTACTTTAAAATTTTTAGAAAGTCTCTCTACAAGGTGTGCTATGCAAGGAAATAAACGTTGAAGTTGTATCAGTAATGAAAATTTTAGAAAAAAATTTTTGCAATTCGAAAATTTGGCAGAGTGTGTCACTCTGAAAAATTTAGCTGTGATATTCCATATCTAAGAATTTTTTCTGAAGGTTTCATAAAGGACACCGTTTTATTCATTATTTAGGGGCCCCGCCATGACCGAGTGGATAAGACACTGAACACGATACATAGCTGAAGTGTGAAGGTCCCGCTTTCGGGCCTACCGCGAGGACGTCGGTCTAACGGCCTGGAATTTTGGCCGGTTTTCTCCATATAGAATATGAGTAAGCGTTGGAGCCCCTTAAAAAGTTCTCTATCAAGTCACCCTCCCCGTAGGCAGATGACCCTACTATAAGTTTACCATAACATAAACCTATTAACCTACACTATTTACCTTTTACAGGCCGATGTTCTCAATTGGGAACATCAAATTAAAAAAATTATTCAAAAATTAAATTTTATCAATAGTGATTTGAAACAATTAGCAGATATAGTTAAAAGATGACTGGATTTTTTTTTTTTTTTTTTTTTTTTTGAAATAGAATTTGCATTTCTATTATTAGTAGAAACCTGGATAAAAAATCATACAAATAACCATTTTCACAAATTTTTACGGAGCTATCTTGATACACTCACCCCACCACTTTCTAACACAATTCATATCTATACTTGAATTAAAAAGTAAATCTTTCATTTATTCTTAATTTTTCACTTATTATTTAAATTACCCATAAAAGTATAGCCCTAAAAATATAGTCAGAAAAGACAAATGTTCCTAAATTTAAAAGTAAATCTTTCATTTATTCTTAATTTTTCACTTATTATTTAAATTACCCATAAAAGTATAGCCCTAAAAATATAGTCAGAAATGATAAATGTTCCTAAATGGGAACACAGTAAAAATTAGGAGGTACAATTTTTTTCCCCATTAAATGACAAATGTCCTTTAACTTAACATTAGAAGGCAAAATATGCAAAAAACTAATATGCCTGGATCTGAATTTGGTTTGTAAAGGTTAAAATATTTAATAACCGACAACCGATTGAAAACAATCGACGAGATTGTCTTCAGTCCCTGGAAATTCTCGAGAGCTGTGAGGACCATGAGTTGGGAGAACAATGGGAGATATCAAATGCCTTTTTATATTAAATTTAGATTTCGAGACAAATCCTTTGTTTGCAAACGAAAGCGGTTATGTCCCTACTGAGTTTTAAGGCGATTTTAAATTACATATATATACATAAATCTTTTAGATCAGACAGAATAAGCAAAATAGCCAAAATCCCTGAAAATCAAAAATAGATTTTCCGATTTTAAAACCAACTGATTTTATTTATAAAACTTATTATTTGTGCTAAGTTTAAGCTTATTGTTCTAAGAATGTCGGTAATGAATTTTTAGGCAGAATTGAAAATTTGAAAAATATCTAAAAGTTGGCGAGTGAATTGAATGTCATAAAGTTTAAAAATCTGAGAGTGAAAAGATTTTTATTGATTTTCACAATTTCTTTTTTCTTCATATCTTTTTTCCCACATTGAAACCCATCTTTACAACGGTATCGAAAGAGCTTTCAAAATTACAAAAAATCAAGAAACTTATAAATGTTTCCGTTTTTTAAATTAGGTGTAAGTGTTGTATTTCTTTTTAACCAAACTTTTTGTGTAACTGCTGTTCAAAAATCTTCAAGCTAATGGTCGATTTGTATTCGACACAAACAGATTTTACTCTGATCTGTGTTCATCTAGAAAGAAACTAATGAAATTAATCTTTTGCGACATGACTTAACATGCAATGCACCATCTGTTAAAGTTTAGAAAACGCTGTAAGACCAACGTAACTATTCGTAAATTTACAAATTTGTACAGACAGTTCCTTCCTCGTCCTGTATTTTCACAGTAACATATTTATTTCCAGGATAAACGAAAAACACGAACACCCAGAAATTCATGCTAAGGAGAAACCTGTGATGTATGGATTTCGAAAGCAGAAATATTCAGAAACGCATCAAGATATTCTACAGCAGATGCTAACTTGCTTTTGTGCACTAGCACAGAAAAGCAAAAGCAGAATTCGAAAACTTGGTGATGTGTCTGCATGCAGATCCCCGAAATGAATTTATGAATGATGCATGAGTTAAAGTAAAACTTTGCAAAGCTCACCCAGAAATGTATTTCTGTCGTTTGTAACTTTTCTTGAAGGTGAAAAAGAAATTAGTTTTTCAGATAAATGGATCACTTCGACGGATTTGTCAACCAGAGATGGCATTTTAGCATTTTTGAGGTAGTGTGATAAATTATATTCGTGATTTTGTATCCCAGGATGTACACTGTACAGATTTGTTTTCAATATTGCAATACATATTTCTTACCATTTATGCAATAAACTTGATAAAATATTACTAAAAATGTTTTCTTAAATGTGCTGAAGTTGACGTATTTAATATATTTTATGTATGCATTCTATATATCAATTTAAAAAAAAGCAGAAGTTTTTGATCAGTTTTCATATCATTCCTTTTTTTTGGCGACTATTTTTTAAGCGATAAATGACATGATATGGCAACGAGTAACCATTGTAAGGGCTGTGCCGGCACACAGCCAGCTATCGTAAAAAAAAAAAGGGTCTCTAGATCTGTAGCACGCGATGAACGTTTCGATCGTCCGCCATCTTTCTGGTAGTTAAGTCGAGCGATGACACCGGCTGCCCTTTTTCAGCATTGGGCAATCTATCCAGCTGTTCTCGGATTCTTCCATTTTTTAGCAGATACCAGTGCTGTTAAAAATAATCGTGAAATTATTTTTTTACAGGAAATGACGTGCTAAAAAGTAAAGGATTCTCTTGGAGCTATGTCACCCGCAACTATTTTTATAGAAATCAATTTTATTCTTCGTGACTGGCAACAGCCAAAACTTCAGAGTTTGGTGTTCCCAGAGCGGGAACACTGCGCGTTAAAGGGTTAAGCACCAAAGCAGCGTTGTGTTGAATCTCACTCAGCACAATTAACAGGTGAAAAGTTGATTTAGTTTTATTCAGTGTATTTTGCGTTAATTATATATGCACGCAACTATTATGTAATCGCAAGGCCGCAGTGCAAGCATTCAAAGACTCATGCCTACAGATCCAACGACGGGCACAGAAGGAGAATCCCTGCCGTCGCATTATCTATGCGTTTCAATAGTACATGAGCGTGCATTCTGTTGCACAGCGCTGTGTATTCTGCAGTTGTGTTGGAAAATATTTTATAATCAATGTTTTCAGCGTGGTTTAGATTTCTTGATTTCATTTGTTTGAAATGTATGCAAGTTTTTTTTTTCTTTTACTTTGAGTGAAAAGAACTCCTGCAAAACTAGTACACGATGAAATAAATGCGTGTAGACATGCGTGCTCATGGCTTACGTTAATGTTACAGGAGTAACCATAGCAGTTAAAAAGTATTTAACGTCCGCTTACATTCAATTGATTCGTCGCATTACCACCCGCTGATGGCCATAACTGATGAATGCGGCACGATTTTAACTAAGACTAGCAGACAAAATAATCTGAAATCGCCCTTGAATGCGTTCATGGGGTCAACAAATAGAACTCTCCAGACAGAAAGCTTGGGCTGTTCCGCATCATTTACGCTAGATGGAGAGCACCATTTCCTTACGTTCACACTTCGGTTGTTTTTAACTAGATTATTTTACGAGTTACGCGTGTATTCTCGCATTTCAGATTGCTGAATAGTGATGTAAGAGTGAAGTAGTTATAGTGTTACGTTGACGGTGCCGAAAACTGCGCATGTAAAATTGGTGGTATTGTTTCGGTTTTAGTTTTTGATAAAAAAAACCTTAATACAATGTGAAAAATTGTGTAAAAGATCTCCAGAAAAGGCTGCAAATATGAGAGTTCATTTCACATATTAAAATTTGTAGTTCTAAACTCCGATTTTTTTTTTTTTTTCAGCGTTGAAGAAAAAATTAAAAGGTTAATACAGATTTAAAATGGTGTTGTTTGTAAAAATAAATGCACCCTACCATGGCCGATTATCTAAAACACTGAATATAGTAGATGTCTAAAGTATGAAGGTCCCGGTTTCGTACCTATCGCGCGGCTGTCGAGCTAACGGTCTGGAGTTTTGGGCAGTTTTCTCCAGATGTAACATAAATGCGCGTTACAAACTCTTAAAAAGTCCTCCACGCAAGGATTCCTCCCCCTCCCCTAGGCAGATGCCCCTCTTGTAGGCTTGCCATAACAAACAAGCAAATAACAAATACATGTTTAAGATATTTTATCGGTATTCAGTTTCAAAAGAATGGTTATAACTCTTGTGGGTAAAAAATATCCTTGTACATTTTATTACATACGGCTCTATGGTGAAAGGTATGCACGGGTTATGAACATATATTTTCATGATAAGTAGTATAAAACATATATTAAAGTGTGGAGTGGGGAAGGGTGCGCAATAAATTGTAGGGAGCTGTACAAACTAGCTGTGTTACTTCGTTGCGAGAATTCAAGCTAATAATAGATAAAATACTCTGTAAAGTTTTGATTAATGAATAGTTATTGCCTTTTCATAGTAACAAACAAAAAAGTTTAATTACATTTAATTGCATAGCCGAGTTTGGTCTAACTCATCAAAACTCTCTCCTCTGAACTACACTAGTCTCACTTAAGCATTAGCAAAGAGAAGGGTACAACACATAACCTCTCTGACGGCATTTTTAGAATCAGTTTTACTGAAATTTTCTTTTATTGTTTAAAAACATCACATTAAGCGTTAGAAAAAAAAAGTTTATCGGAGTATTTAGATACTACATTTAAGAGAAAGTTCGATGATTTAAGTGTTTGCAAAGTCACAAGTAAAAGCTTTGTCTCTTTTTATGATCCAAACTAATAACCTAAAAATGAGAAAAAAGTTTAACGCAATTTATCATAAGTCCTATCGCTAAATAAATACAGTAATTACAAACTATGCATAATGCAATCTTGCCATACAGATAATCTGCCTTTCCATTATTACGACAGCATTTTCCCCAAGTCTAAACGGTAATATTAATAATTTAACGGCCATAAAGACCATTTTAAATTAGACAAAGCCGTAAAATACAGGGTGCGTCACAACTCCCTCCTGGGTTTGGAAGGCTTATAAAAAAATTATATTACCAATACAGCAACAATGTTGACTTTATTGGATAAAGAAATGTTACAAATTTTGTTTCATAAATGTTCAGTATGTGAACCTTTCGTGATGCGGTAGATAGCAAGTCTAAAATCAAAATAAATCACGTGGCATAGGTAGCACGAACACGCGATCTTTTATGTAACCCCTCAAAAAAATCGAAAGGAGTTAATTCCGGGGAACGAGATGGCCACGAAGAAGGTGAATGTCGACGTCAGAAACTCAACCAATCTAAGGGCGAAAAAGCTCGTTATTTGTGAAACAAAGCTTGTAATGTTTCTTTCTCCAGTAAAGTCAACTTCGTGTCTGTATTGGTAATATATTATTTTTTTTAAGCCTTCCAAACCCGGGAGGGTATTTCAACACATCCTCTATAATTAGTTCCTCCACAAGTGGGTTCATACAACTTATTTTTAAATTTAATATTTGAATACAAGAACACAATGAAAAATTAAAATCTCCCACGGGGGCATGCTCTTGAAAACTACGATAAAACAAATGCAGTTCAAAAAACTCAGAAAGTTTTACTTTATGGTTGTACATAAAAAATAACTTCTAGAGTGGATCAGATAGGATGCACTAATCCAATAAGAAAATAAATTCAGTACATTTTGCTTGAGTATGCAGTGAGTTTTGCTTCGACAAGTAAATGAGATCACAACAAAAAACATTCAACAAAAACTGATGTTAGAATATAAAATTAATGAAACTTTGTATTGTAATGTACATAAAATGAACTTACGAACAAAATGACTATTTTGGCCGAAAGAAGAGGTCACCATTTTTTTGCCTTTTCCGAATGGCAACTGCTTAACCCTTTAACGCGCAGTGTTTCCCGCTCTGGGAACACCAAACTCTGACGTTTTGACTGTTGCCAGTCACGAAGAATAGATTTGATTTCTATAAAAAAGTTTCGGGTGACATAGCTCCACAAGAATCCTTTACTTTTTAACACGCCATTTCCCGTAAAAAAAAAAATGGTCACGATTATTTTTAACAGCACTGACATCTGCTGAAAAATCGAAGAATGCGAGAAAAGCTGGACAGATTGCCCAATGCTGAAAAAAGGGCAGCCGTTACCATCGCTCGACTTAACTACCAGCAAGATGGCGGACGATCTAAACGTTCATCGCGTGCCACAGATCTAGAGACCTTTTTTTGACGACAGCTGGCTGTGCCGGCACAGTTGCTGTTGCGCCTCAAAGGGTTAAATTTGTTTAATGATTTAAATATAAAAAAAGATAACTATATAGGTTAAATTTAGTTCCAGGCTTTTTGCTCTTGTGGATGGTTGGAATTTTTTTACAACTGATGAAGGCTTGACCTCTTGCACTGGTCGAATTGATTATTTTGTTGATAAGTACATTTTATGTGTGTTATTATACAAAACTTTTGTTACTTTTAAAAAGAGATCATCTGTGTATTAAAACGGATTTTGATGCAATTGCAGCCTTCCTTGTACAATTATATTTTTTAATTAAAAAAAAAGAAGTTCAAATTTTAATTAATTTTAACTGATATTTAGTTCCAAAAGCACTGGATGAAGGTGTATCTAACGATAAAGGGAATTTCAGACTTCAAGGCCGCAGTAATTTAGATAATGGACGGATTTAATTATTTCTTATTTCAATCATAATAATAATAATATTATTATTATACGTAAAAGCACAAAAAAATAATGATAACATATAAAATTGATGTGAGAAGATAGGAAACATTGAAACACGAACATAGGTTTAAACAAATCTCTTCTGGGTCAATACGTCTTGATACATACCAGCTTTCCCTTTATCGTTTATAAATTTGAACTTCTTTTTTCTAAATTTTGAATTTAAAAATATAATTGTACCAATAAGGCTGCAATTGTATCAAAATCCGTTTTAATACACAGATGATCTCTTTTAAAATTAACAAAAGTTTTGTATAATAACACACATAAAATGTACTTATCAACCATCTGCGTTAAAAAAATATTTTGAGTACTGTATAACAATTCTGAAGTTCACTTAAGTCATAAAGATGTAGGAGTTCTACATAATGCACGTGCATAAATTCAGTCTTGCATTCCAGTTACAAAAAAAAAAAAAAAAAAACTGAACAAAATAAATCACTGACAAATTTCTATTTACTGAAATGCATCAAATTGCTTGTATGTTTTCTTTCGCTTATCAAATCTTTTAAATCATACTTAAGTTATTTTTAATATTTTTAAATACTAACATTTATTATGTCATTTAAAATAATTCATAATTTACTTAGAATATATAGGTTAATATTATAATTTACTATTTTTGGAAGTTAATTGGAAGGACGTGCATTAAATTAATTAATCGTTTGTTCTAGATTTCTTATAGGCTTATATTTTACTTTTCTGAGCTTCCCTACAATAAAAACAAGAATGTAGATCAATTTCAGGTTTTTGCTATTTGCGAAAATAAATAAATAAATAAATAAAAAATTAACGAATGAGAAGTGGTGAGGTGTATAAGGAATAGAAAGGAGGACAGGATAAAATGAATTTTACATGACGTAATCTGTAATACTAAACTGAGGAAGAAATACACATTTTAAATGGAAACAAAACATGACGCACACAAATCTAAATCTAACAGGAAAGCCATGACTAAACTATCAGAAAAAAGAAAGCTATCCTTTTTTATTATTGGCTATCATCCTTTTTAAACCTTTATTAGCAAAATTGTAAAACAAGGATAGAGACGCAAATTTTTTAAATGCTCGTTTTATACGAAGCACAAGTTTTCGTCGAAGCGTGGCGGTCATGCACTTGTATTACACCGAAGTTTAAAAGCTACACGAAGTAGTTATGTTGAGTCAAGCATAAATATTCGAGTTTAAAATGCATAGTGGAATTTTTTTTTTTTTTTCTTTAATCACTTCTGCGGTTCTTCCGGTCTTCAAATGTCCCGTTGCACGCTGGGAATCATCTCATCCGAAAAACAACTCATCTCTCCCACACACCCATTTTTCTAAATTCGAACTTGTTTCCCAGTCGAGCAAGCGAGACTCGGTTGAGTCATCAGACAGGTAACACTGGGTCATTTTCGCTTTTTGGCCAGAAAAGAGTTTTATTTTTGATCACGTTGAACAAATTAAATTGGATTTGTGGATGTTGAAGAATCTCGGACTGGGGATTAACCAGACTTCAAAAAGAAGGAGGTTATGAATTCATCAGAATATTTGTGTGTGTGTGTGAGTGAGAGCAGGTATATTCAGCGATAATTTTTTATCATTGAGAAAGTTGGAAAAAATCTTGTTTTAAACCAACGGCCAAAAAGCTGCCAATGACGGTGATAGTGGCGGTATGTCAAAGGTTTGCCACATTTGGCGATTTACCGCCAGATTTGGCACCAAAAAATAAGTTCCGAAAACGAACCCAGATTGGCGTTATCTTCTATGTTTGGCGAGAAATTATAAACTCAACTGTTATTCATTGGGAATATTTAGAGTTCATTCAACGGCCTTTTTTTGTGCATGTTGAGTAATATTTTTTTTTTTTTTTTTTTACCACGTGAACGAACCAATTTCAATGATTCTTTTTTTATTGGAAACGGGGTACCTTAGATGTGGTCACATATTAATTTGGGTTCCATATTAATTTGGTCAGTTCTGGTGATATGATTAAATAATGGATCTCTTATCTTTTATGAGCACATAAACGATAGTTGGGAAATCTCTCCGGATATCGAAATAAAAGAATTATCGTGATGTTAGGGTGAAGTAATTTGCAGTTGCGTTTCTTTTTCTAGAAAAAAAAAAATCTTATTTCATGCCTAAATTTTAATATCAGGTCTCAACGCAGTTTCTGTCAGTGGCGTAGCCAAGGGGGGGGGGAGAATAGGGAGGTCTCAACCCCCCACCCCCACCCCCATGAGGAATTTTTTGCCATACAAAATGTATATTCTTTACTCTCTTATCAGACACGCGTATACATATATGTGAGTTGCAGTAGTCGTAACCCCCCCCCATGAAAATTTTCTGGTTACGCCACTGTTTTCTGTTAGTAGTAACATTCAACCAAATTGCATTTATGCAATGCAAAGGGAAGGAGAGCGCAGTGGAGGCTTTTAGCTTTAATTATTGTTGGTGCTCCTTAAAAAAATTCATCTGTTACATTAATGTTGTTTAAAAAGCAACGTTAGATAAATCTTGATTAAATAAATTTACGGTAAAAAAATATTTGGTTTAATTTTGCAAAATTTTTAAATTTTTAATTTTTGGACAGGTGAAAATTCACAAAAATTTGAATTTTTAAATCCTTTAAATATCCCGAGAAACTGTTTTTCAAGTACGTCAAGTGCGTAAACGACAGTGGAACTATACTAATACAGTAAATTTGTTTTCCAAATTGTGAATACAATTAACTTCTTTTCATAGCATGTAATTAACGACACAGCAATATTTTAAGTTAAAACTGCTGTGCAATTTGTTAAAAAAAAGTATAATTTCTACTCAATTTAATGTAGTTTTCACATTTTTTAAAGGTACAATTTTCACAGTCGAAAATGTAAAAGGAACTTGCAGAAAACACCAGACCTAAGCCGACAATAAACTGTTAGAAACAGGCTCTCCATTTTTTAAAAATCATCTAATTTATTATTCCTCGTAATACAACAATACCCACCTGGAGCTGTGAACTCCACAGTTCTCTTTTCGCTTTTCCACTATCTCCGAGCGTATCGCCGCGGATTTCGCACAGACATAGAGTAATCAACCGCAATCCTGCCTCGCGAACAGTTCCAGGCGAAGATTTTAATTATATTTTACGGGTTTTTTATGGTTTTTTGGGGGGAGATGTCTGTTATTGTTACGTAATGGCTCCTGTCTTCAAGTATTAAGAAGTACAAGTATTTAGAAAGTATAAAATAAATATAAATCGGCTGTTCGAGCCTCGTCCGGCGGAGACCTCCCCCCCCCCCTAAATTTTTAGTTTCATTATTCCCATATTAAAACGATATTAATTGACTATGTCATTTTATCTCTCATCTTTGGTGTATTTCGCCTGGTAACATAATGTTGAAATGTTTACGATTGTAACCTATTTATAGAAAAATACATGTGATGCATATTCTACAGCTTACGAAATATTCTAACTATAGATTAAAGCTGTTGTGCATTAATAGTATTTAAATATATATAAAAAATACATGTGATGCATATTCTACAGCTTGCGATATATTGTAACAATAGATTAAAGCTGTCAGGGTCGTAGCCAAGGGGGGTTTAGGGGGTCATAACCCCCCCCATGAGGAATTTTTTGTCATACAAAATGTATATTCTTTACTCCCTTATCACACACATGTATGCATATATGTGCGTTGCAGTAGTCCTAACACCCCCCCCCCCTCATGAAAAATTTCTGGATACGCCCCTGATAGTAGTTAAATATATGTAAAACTATGTTGCATACTTTTATGTCGCTTTTTGATGTCCCATTTTTCGGACAATTTTCAGTAAAGGGGGTGAGAGATAAAATGACACAGTCATTAAAAACTAAAATTGTAGGAGGTGCTGCAGTTCCACAGTCCCTATGAACGAGCAGTCACTGGAAAAGAGCGTCTTATTGCAGGATCTGACGTGATTCAAATTACACGCGAAAAAAAACTGCCATACAATATAAGTTCACATGATTGATTCACACAACAGATCACTTTTATAAATACGTAAAACGTGCATCAAAGATTCATATTGGTTGCGTAATCTATCTTAAACATTAGTAACTGTAACAGACATCGAATAGGGTTTTCTTTTCCTGAAAAACCTTCTTATACCAGCAGGGTTTCCTAGTGGACAATCAGAGACATATTTTTTTTCCAGTGAGTCAGCTTGCAGATAACAATGGAACTGTCGGATGACAATGGACTATAAAGACGTATTTTAACTATGAAAACAAGAACCACGTGTCTTTTCTTTTATGCAGGAAGGCAAAAACAGACGATTAACCGTTGTATAAGTTATGACCCTCAGCGAAAGTAGGCACCAACAAAGGAGATAAAAAGAAAAAGCGAAGTAGTGCCTTGTGTGTAAGACACTACTCCATTGTAAATGTAATGGGTGTTGTGTCAAGTTTACAGTTATTGTGACGTAAACGTACGAGGGAGGGCAAGAGAAAAAGTGATAAACTACAGCTGAAGAAATTTTAATTTTTTTTTTTACAATATTTATCACTAGGGAACGTAATGTTTTTTTAAATAAATAAATTAATCGATTCTAGATATGGTTCCACAAAGCAGGATGTCTATTTTTTGGAACATTCATTTAGTAATAAGTAAAAATTGTTTGAATATAACATGACATTTCAATTGTTATTAATAAAATTAGATACCTGAGCATAGGCGTAACTTACTAAGGACAAGAGAGGTCAATCCCCGCCCGCCTCCTAAAGTTCAAGAAAGTTCAGACATAACCTTATTTCAAAATTCTATTTTCTACAATAGGGAACATTTTTCTCCCTCCCCCTCAATGTTACAAGCTTTCCCTCTAATGTTACATGCCAGTTCTCGCCAATTTACCGAAGATTTATCGGATTTACTTATTAATTAATTTTTAAAAACCTCAATACAACCGTATTGAATTTTCATGGCTCGAATATTTTAAGAGACGGAACAACATTTTAAACTTCAATGAATAGCGTGTATTTATCTTTTGACACTCGATATGAAATTGCATTAGTTTTAAGGTCTTTAGAGTGTGTGTTATTAAATGGTCACTCGTCAACTTCAGGACGGCTTCAGAAATTTTAACCGCTGTGGTGATATTGAAACCCGTCCAGGACGGGCAGACGGGCATTTTCACGAAGCCCGAAAGAAGGAATATAAATACATTTCATATTTGATGGATTTTCTTCGGAATACAGTTGCAGTTTATGGCTTCTGCCTAACTTTAAAATGCAATTTTCGGAAATTCGACTTTCTATATTTGACCTAATATTAGGCGTGCTGGAAAGTCATGCCCTACATAAAATTCAAACAAATAAATTTTCAAGAAGTGCTGAATTACAAACAAGCTATGCCTAAGCACAGGACTCATATTTGTGAAATTTTAAAGCGAGAATTTTATAGATAATTTTTTTGAGAAAAATGGTCACTCTTCGCCATTTTTCAAGTCTACCCTCCTTGATGAATAATATTCGAAATATTCTGAAATCATTATTTAGGTATTCGTGAATGTTATATTTCCATAAAAGGATACCTCTTTTCGTTTTTGAGATCACGCAGGATATGGGAAAAAAATGATTTGGCCCCCTATCCCCCATAAGTTATGAATTTCGAAAAATGTTTTCCAATCTTTCAGATTTCACGGACTTGACAAATTTCGTATTATTAGCTTCCTTAGTTTTGGCTAGGCAAAATATTGACGTACGAAAAAATGACATTATTTTTTCGGTACACCTAATATTAAATCTTGATGTTTTATAATTCTAAATATGTTTTAACAGTTCCGCTGCTTTGAACTGTTTGCATAGAACTGGAGTTAGAGGAATTTCAGGTTTTTAAGATTTTGCTTTTTCGCAAAACGCCCTAACTAAAAAGAATCATGACTGTTATGTTATGCAACATTGCCTTAATACTTTAAATTAGTTGATCTAGGAAATAAGCCTCTGCAATAAATGTAGTTAAAATATTTTTCATTATTTAAAAATAGGATTCGCCATATATTTTCATGAAGTTCCTGCTCGTATAAACATTTACCTGCTCTTCCTTTTTAAATAAGACAGTCAAAGGTACAATAGTGGTTCATTTTTCCAGGGGATTTCAAAAATTAAAATAAAATTACAGGAAAAGAATTTCTTCATTTAAACTTGGATTTTGATGCGTTGTAAAAGTGGTATTTGATGGCAATTTTTATGCATGTTTTGTAAAATGTTTTGTAAATTAAAAAAAGAAAAAGAAATTAAAATCCTACATACTTTTAAATCTTTTTACACTCAGTAGTTTTTACTTATCTTCCATAATATGATGAGCATAAACAGATTTTTCAAATATTACACAAAATCTCCTTCTAAAGGGTAAGCAGCACCTTAAAGCCCCGAAATCTTCATTGTACACCTATTAGAGATGAGAAGGGCTCAGCCCGAGCCTGAAAGCCCGATCCCGAGCCCGGCCCCGAACCGGGCTCGGGCTCTGTAATTCACAATTGCGTTCGGGCTCGGGATCGTAAAAAATTTAAATTTTATTGAACAAACTCTCTGAAACAGATTTTTAAGAAGTGATTCATGTGGAAAATAAAAGTACTAAGTATAAAAGTATATATAAAAAAAAAAAATAGCGGCACGGGTGCCTAAGAAGGCGCACGAAACTCTGTGGGTATTTCAGAACGGCGGCTTATATTGCTTAGTTAGTCATGAGATCGGACATTATTTCATAAACATAGATATAAAGAATTAGAAAGTGCATTAAAAATTTGCAACTATATTTGTCTTTAATTTGCACAAACGGCAAAATTTATTGTATTCTATCAAAGAATTACTTCTTCGAATTTTATGGAATTTTATTGAATTTTATTTAGCTTTAGCTGAAATTTCGGGCTCGGGCTCCGACCTAAATAATATTGCTCGGGCTCGGCGGGCTAGGATTAAAAGTCTTCGGGCTCGGGCTTCAAAAAATGATCCCGAACTCATCTCTAACACCCATCCCTTTCGTCACAACTGCCGCGCATCGGCTGAGGTAGCGAAGCGTTCCATGGGCACTAATGTCGCCCAGTGGCGGCGGCCATGAGACGTTTCCCTGGGTACTAATATCGCCCAGTGGCGGCGGACATGAAATGTTCCCTGGGTACCAATGTCGCCCAATGGCGGAGGTCGCAAAACGTTCTCTGAGTGCTAATGCCGCCCAATGGCTGCATCGACGAAGCGTTCTTTAGGTACTACCGCCTCCTAATGGCGGCATGCACGTTCTGAGTACTACCGGAGCTCCACCAAAATCTGCAATTCACAGAAAGTTATGTGGATATGATTACCACAGCTGCCAAAAATTCCGGAATATAATTAGTCACTATTTGTAAATACTAGTTTTTGTGTTAGAATATAATTTTTGATTTTTCGATGGATGACGCTAAACTCGCTTTTCCAGCTTCCTCTTCAGCAAAGTTCAACCACTTTTGTGAAAAACTTCCTCCTACCTCGAATATAAACCGCGGTATATACCTCGAATAATACCGCGGCCAGCTCCTCCTCAAAGAAAGGGTTAAAACTGACAGGGATGGAGGTACAGTTCAACCCTGTCCAACAACTGAGACGGAAAATAGGCATTTCGCGTCTTGCAAAACAGACTGAAAGCTTTGTTTCGTCTCTCAAAGTCCCTATATAGTAACGTTAAAAATGTTTGTCTCGTCTCGCAAAAAAGCTGTAAATCTCTATCTCGTCTCTCATCTAGCTCTAAAAAGTGCGAACTAAGCACAGACGAGGGGAAAAAAAATCTACTAGGTATAACTGCAGTAATTGCTATCAAATTAAACTTCATTTTAACTATATTGTTTTTGCAAAGATGTACTTTAATCACAAAGGATTTATTTGTGTAATTCCTGTTTTTACATGAAAGTGGGAGTTCAGAACTCTGAACAATAATTCAACAACTTTTCAATTCTTCCAACTATTTGAATAACAAGCAACTCTTTCATACTCTAATTAATCATTATTCTATTTGAATCATTAATTATACCGGATATTTGCTCATAAGAAAACAGTTCTATAGTAAGAATTAAAATAATATATATACTACATCAGAAAGTGAAGGAATTTTTCAGCGTAAATTAAAGTTTTATTCATTTTACTTTTTTTTCTATCTCTGGTGGCTGTAATTGAATTGTTAACTAATTGATTTACACCATTTTCACGGTCTAGACTGTCTATTCTCCTGATTCAACTGGAATAAATTAAAATTTGGATCTCAATTAAAACTCATCTAGTTCAATTATATATTCAATTAATAATATAAAAAAGGTTCTTCCTTTCAATTATATATAAAAAAAAGAACTTTTATCTGTCTGGGTTATATTCAAAGAATTATTATTTACAGCCTAAGAAAATATTATAACTAATTATTTTTTGTGAAAAATAACTACGCCTGTTTACTATGAAATACTTTATTTGTTTATTATTTGTTTTATTTATTATTCATTAATTATTATTTATTAATTCTTTAATTATTTGTTTTACTTTTAAATGTATTTTATACATAAAAATTTCCTTTTTTATAGACACTATAAGAAAAAATACCTCTATATTAAAAATTTAAGAACTGCTCATTTATTGATAACAATTTTAATATCATAATGCATACAGGGCGTCCCAAAAATACTGACTTAGGCTTTATTAAGTAAATATCGATCATAGACATGTACGATAAACTACAAAGTTACGTAAAAAAGCGTCAGAATTATTTCATGGTATCGATTAAAATTTTCAGGAGGTTAAATCTAAATAAATATAAAATTTAAATTTTTGTAGCGTCCCAGTATGAAATAATTCCCAGTGATAAAAAAGGTGCTTCATATATTAATTGAGGGATTTACAAATTTTAAGCACTTTATCATGAAAGCTACTGGAGATATGTTTCAACAAAGTTGGTAAGAGGTTATACCATACCGATAATAGCAAAAATATGTAATACAATCAATATGTTCTTTCGAAACTTGTGTACGAACCCTGAAACGCGATCATTCGACAGGATTTTTTTGTTTCGAGAGCCACTGAAAAATGGTTTGAGTTAGCATACATTTATTTTCACATCTTCGACAGGTTTTGGAATAAAATACTCAAATTTTGTAAATCGGCTTATTAGTTTATGGGGCATATTTTACCAACTAGGATTTTTTTGGTACGGCCTTTTAAACTTTTGTATTTATTTAATCTCCGGAAAACTTTAATCAATTCCATAAAAATGTTTACCTTTTCTTACATCACTTTGTAATGTATTCTATATGTTAATGATCAATATTTAACGAATAAATTCCCACGTCAGTGTTTGAGGGCACCCTGAATGTCTATGCATAGACACACTCCTAGCGTCCATACATTCGAGTGATGACATATCCTTATACTTCTGAAAACTAATATATGCTTCATTACCTTTTTCTCACATGGTGCCAAAATTTATTTACTTTACCTTATTTACATTATTTTTATTTGCTCATTTTATTTATTTATTGTGGGGATGTAAAGGACAATTTGAAAAAAAAATCTTAAAGGGCAACTTTTAAACATGCTACATTTCTAATCTTTGGCAGTCAATTTTCTCCAACAAATTCAAAAAATGTGATTTAAACCACCATTATTTCTGCATTTATTTTATTTTCAGAAAAATGGGCGTAGTCTCAATGCAGACAGAAAAATATTGCGGTATCTTACTTAATTTATAAAAAGCTGTTTCTTTCTCATTATTTCCTAACAAAAACCTTACGTAATATTAACATAAAACATAAAAATCCCGTATTCTGACAGAAGATTTTGTTCTTCATTAACCTTCTATAAATGTAAGTTGACAAGAAGCCAATAATTTAAGCACGCACGTGCAAGTACACGGAATGATGGAATTTTCAATGCCGTGCCGTGCAGCGCCAAACAATTAACGTGTTATGCATACAAGCAAATATCTCCAATTAAAGAAATATTGTGTGTTTCAGAAAAATCAATTAATATTTTTAAAACTTTCCAAAACAAAGTTTAAAATTGATTTTGGTTTTGGTTAGTCTGTCTGTTCTCCATCTGTGCTTTAACTACCGCAAATATGCATTACTAAGAAATTTATACAGGTTAAACCTTGTTTCATACATACATCTTAATGAGAAAAAATGTGTATGTAGTATTTATAGTTCTTTTTCTGGAGCGCCTAAAAGAATTTTAATACATCACGTTCTAGGGCAGTCTTTGTTTAAAGCGTATTTTAGAGACATTCGGCCATTTCAAACGAAGCAAAATGGATATATGGTGTTGAGGATTATAAAATAATGCTCTCCAACGAAAATGGTGTATCCATCATTTATATTTATTTTATAGGACTGAGAAGTTGTACTACATTACGTTCATGTGCTTAGAGACATTCATTCATTTCTGTTTATAATAGAAGTCTATAAATCCGTCGTTTTATGCATAGCTTAAAATCAATTGAAATTAGCCGGGCACACGAGTAATTTCGTTCGCAAAATTAGACAAAAACCTGTTATTTGGAGAATGCATCCTTCCTCCTCGGTATACCTCGCCAGTTATACTTTTCGAGCCGTCTTTCTTGGCTTACTATACCCGTCATTTTTATTCGCTTATTTACTTTACCTTTATTTCTTTTCTTTTGCCACTAATGAGATCCAGCCCACTATCCTCGAGCATGGCGCCGACTATCCAAAGCAAAGCGCTCATCATGGCTTTTGTTCCTCGTCTGCTTCTTCGTCTCATATAGCTTATATGTGAGATGATGAAGTCCGAAGAGCCTTTTTATCCCCGAGCCTCGCATAATAATCAAGTCTAAAATGCCTCAATTTTTTTTGTGTTCTTCTTTTTAATTTTTCGGAGAAGAGAGAAATGGTTTCCGACTAAATTTTCTCGATTATGGGTAACGGACGAGATCAAGGTTTGTATCATACTTCGTCCAAACAGAACGAACCTTTCTTTTCTTTCTTTTAAAAAAAAAAAAGAAGAAGAAGAAGAAGAAGAATAGAAAGGGAGGAACATCGCACATCAGAAGAATATTATAGAAATTTGCACGGCCCGAGTCCTGCCCAAAGGCTTTTTCAACAATATCAATTTTACCAATGCGCCAAGCCGAGTCGGGCCTGGTCTCAGGGGCAGGGGAGCAAAGAGAAGGGCCGGTGGCAGGGACGCACTCGGGATTTTCATTTTGGAGGGGGTCCATCCAATCCATTAAGTTGTAATGCCAGTAGGCCGCTGTAGCGCAGTGGTTAAGGAGTCGGATTCTCTACAGAAAGATTCCAAGTTCGATTCCGGCCTACTACTAAAAACTAACATGTGCTGAGGAGTATGTGGATCGTTAATAAATCTGTGTTTTTGAAAGCTCCCTTAGAGGTCGCTAGCAGTATATGAAGGGTGCCAATATTCAGAAGTCCCTCACCTTCTGGTGAAGATCCAAATACTCTCAAAAGCTCCTGGAGGGGCTCATGTAGCTCTAAACGATACATCCCAGGAGTCATCTGTCCAAGCTTGGGAAACAAACAAACAAACCTCCCGAAAAAATAATCTTTTTACTTGATAAGGATATTTTTCTTTTATTAATGGGGAGTATAAGGATCTTTTTCTTTTATTAGCTGAGGAACCTGATCTTCGTACGGGAAGAAGTAACCGTTTTCCTAGCACACGTTATGTGATCGTTCCAAAGACGCAACGCGGAAGAGATTGATACGCGGAAAAAGAGATACTTCCAGAGTCAAAGGATCTCCGTTTTCGCTTCTGTGTATCTCCAGCAAGGCAAAAAAATATTAATTCAATCGAAAAAAAAGCAGTATATGTCAAAAGAAAAGGTGCTGTGGAATTTTTCAAACGATTTACGTACACTAGTGAAGTGATCAATTGACTGTTTTCATTACATTGCTCTATAGCGACAGAAATTTATTGTTCAAACAAGTCCATGACTAGGTAAGCTTAAGCTTACGTAGTCATGGTAACTGGTTTTAAGCCTTTGCCAAGCGCAATCATTTCCCAATGCCGAAAAAGTGCAGTTACTCTATTTAACTACCAGCAGCATGACGCTTGATCGAATTGTCCGCACAGCCAGCTGTGTCAAAAATGTTCCTTAGCTCTGAAGCACACAATGGGCGATTCGATCGATCGCCATGTTACTGGTAGTTAACCCATTAACTCCCAGCTATCTATTTTTAAACCGTCGCGAAATTTGTAAGTCACTCAAATATTTAAGCATTAGTTTAGTTTCCTAATTTAATTTCTTGAATAATAAATCTGATTTCCACAAAATGATCAGCGATAACAAGTTTAAATGAGAATGTTTCCCTGTCTTATTTACATTTTTAGAAACAGATTTATGTTCTTCATATCCCATAAACGTCGGAAATTTATTTATCACTTCTGGCATCAACATAAATTGGAGAATCAGCTGAAAAAAAAGTGGGCGCTAATGGGTTAAATAGAGCAAATGGCATCGGCTGCACTCTTTCGGCATTGGGCAGTCTATCAAGTTTTTCTTCTATATCAATCCATATTTCCTCTAATTCTCAGAAGATGCCGGTACTGATAAAAAAAAAAAATACTGGCATCCATTTTACAAATAATCGATCAATTTTACAGGAAATTATGTGCTGAATAGAAAAGGATTCTCGTGTAACTATGTCCTCCTTAAGTATTTTAACGAAATCGAATTTATTCTTCGTGAATCAAGACAGTCAAAATGTCAGATTGTGTCCTCATGGCAAGGACGCCGCGCGTTAAATGGTTAAGCAAAAAAATATAGAAAGTTGAAGAAAATGTGGAAAAATCAAAGTTAACATATTGCCTTTGTCATGCATGATCCCGGAAGATTAGACCAGAACTTAACACCCGCTTAAATTCAGTCAAGAGCAAGCTAACATCCATAATGAAAACAGATATTCCACAGGAATAATCAGTGGTAGGGTCGTATTTAGAGGAGTGGGTATCCCTGTGGTAGCAAAGAAGTGGAGTTCCCTTATTATTTTTTAACCCTTTGAGGCGCAACCCTTTCCCAATGTCGAAAAACGCGCAGCCGTTGCCATCGCTCGACTTAACTACCAGCAAGATGGCGGACGATCGAAACGTTCATCGCGTGCCACAGATCTAGAGACCCTTTTTTGACGGCAGCTGGGTCAAAAAAAGGGTCTCTAGATTTGTGGCACGCGATGAACGTTTCGATCGTCCGCCATCTTGCTGGTAGTTAAGTCGAGCGATCGCAACGGCTGCCCTTTTTTAGGCATTGGGCAATGTATCCAGTTGTTCTCGTATTCTTCCATTTTTCAGCAGATGTCAGTGCTGTTAAAAACAATCGTCACAATTCTTTTACGGGAAATGACGTGCTTAAAAAGTAAAGGATTCTCGTGGAGCTATGTCACCCGCAACTATTTTAATAGAAATCACATCTATTCTTCGTGACTGGCAACAGTCAAAACGTCAGAGTTTGGTGTTCCCAGAGCGGGAACACTGCGCGTTAAAGGATTAAACAAGTTACAGAACTTTTTAGACGGCACGAGTGGCAAAGATCGTTCACCTTTAACTCATAGCTTAGAAGTCCCGGGCTCGATTCCCAGTGAAGATACACTTATATTTACACAAAAAAATATGTCTACTTCTTGTCTGATGTTGCATACTTAATGGAACGTCGATATGGCTCGGAACCAATCACGTTGAGTTCTGGTAATGTGAGAAATGTGTGTAAAGAAGCACTTGCGTTTCATCTGACGCCCCTTCAGGGAAAAAGGTCGTGGCGTTATTCTCTTAAACAATTTTTTTCGAGTGTTTAAATAACTTACTGGTAAACAAATCAAATTCTTTCAATTTAAATATTTGTACGTAAAGTAAAATACAACAAATAAATTACAGCATTAACATATTTAATTTTGCGAGCTTTTTTTTTTTTTTTTCTTTTTGAACGAAAAATCAATGAAGATTTCAGTACATTCGCTATTCGTTAGGAAACTTTACGTAAAAATGTCTGTTGGGGGGGGGGGCTTTCTCTTGTGGGGGGCCACGGGGTCCCAGCCCCAGTTCCCTTGCCCTGTGAACCGGACAGCACTGAGCTAATCGACCATCGTGTAAGATGATATTCTGTGAAACATTGTATGTTCTTGAAAAGTGAAAAGAAACAAGAAACTATACACGGGCTTTTTGTGAATCTTAGCTGCCCCCTCAACTATTGTACTAAAGCATATATTGATTGATACTATTCACAGTTTGTCAAGTCAGTCGGAAACAACTGCTTGTTCACCAGAACAGATAAAACAGAGAATTATTCACAGTCGATGTAGCAAGTTGTACCAATGACAGGAATTTGACGAAGATATTTCTGCCACTTAGAGCTATTTGAGCCTTTCTCTGAGATTTCATCCACAAATTAGATCGTTATCGTAAGGTGGGAGGACTTGTTAATGTCGGCTTGAATTGCTAACGGCCACTGAGAGGATTTTCAGGTCACATACACCGTGAATATTCGGTGGTCATCAAGGGTAAGTTGGAAACCAAACTTGCAACTCCCGGGTTATTAGTCTGACGCTTTCACCAAGGCTACATCAAGGCTCTTTCACTAAATGACAACCTTTAAAAATGAATTCCTGGTTTTTAAAATATGTTAAATTACTTCAAAGATATTTGCTATTAATAAATATTTTCCCTGAGTGAGTCAAGTTCAACACTGGATAGTTAAGTATACAGTGCTTAAAAAAGTGCACAGAAAGGGGATAAACCGGTGGCGTGTATCCTCTGGGATAGCTAGGCTAGCTGCGAAGCGCAATGAATATCAATTTCCGTAATAGCGTTAATCTCAAATTTTGGAATAGACATATTTCAATTATTCCAAAAACATAAAACAAGATGACTGAAAAAAACAAAAAAAACAATGGAGAAATCCCTTTCGTTTCACTGCGTTTCGTTGCGTTACTGGAGTGAAATAACTCACTTTTGGAACCCAGCATACGTCACTGTGATATGAACATGACGAAACATGAACATATTTCAAAATTAAAAGCTAAAATTAAACTATGCAGCATTGCCTAAATTTCACTAAGCTTTTTTTTTTTTTTTTTTTTTTTTTCTTTTTTTGGTAGAGAAAAACAACAGCCTTCAAACAGCTAAGGGTGTGTCCAGACAATAGGTTTTACCGATCATCCAAGCTCTAAAGGTCTTGCAGAATGATGAAAAAAGGCTGAAAGTGCTTGATCATTAGAGGCCATATCGGCTGCATAGCCCATACTTTTATTTAAAAAAAAACTCATCGTTTCAAGAACGTAAGAAACATACAAAACTGTTCGGGAGAAATGATTCAATTTTTGTCCTCATCAGTATGAAGACATACCTTAACGGGTGACCCCACGTGATTTCGTGTCTGGGCACCGTTTATACCGTCCTAAGTAGAACCCTGCATAGTGCAATTAGACGCATATAGTATTTATTAATCCCTTAGAATGCCGTAGAACATGGCAGTTAATTAAAATTAATTAAAAATTATACCAACTGTGCTTTAAAAAATTGAGCTACATAATAATTAATAGGCTTTTAAAACTACTACTAAATTGATAGTGTTGGTTGAGTTAAAAAAATAGAGTTGCTGCAAGATAGTTTAACCTTAGTTTCAGCCAATTTATTTTAATGAAATAAAGATAGTTTATCTATTAAAGTAAATTTTAGTTCTAGTTTAATGAAATTAAAACGTCTAACTGAAAAGATTAAGGAGAAAATAAGCTGTTGTACGTGAAAATTTCTAAGTGAGTTGCTTAATGATTATGAAAATTAAATAAATAATAGATCCAAATTCAGCGTTTTAAATGAAGTTTAATTTAATGTTATATTGGAACTAAATACAATAAGGACAATTTAAACATTCCGTACACATATTTTAACGTGTA
The DNA here is from genome assembly GCA_038373885.1 of Cheiracanthium punctorium. Classification (NCBI taxonomy): domain Eukaryota; kingdom Metazoa; phylum Arthropoda; class Arachnida; order Araneae; family Cheiracanthiidae; genus Cheiracanthium; species Cheiracanthium punctorium. The sequence continues at coordinate 696,914 of JAWZYV010007467.1, read as the reverse complement.
TGGTATGAATATGCATATGTATATATTGTGTGCATTGTAATAAATCTAAAAAGAAAAAAAATTCCCCAAATTTCTATATTTGTAACAGGTTCTCTAAAAATAGACCGCTCAGAAAAGTTTCTACTTCACATTATTCATTAGGTTGCATTTCGATTAAACATATGATCGCGGTTACAGCTAAATATAGCTACGTCAGACAAGAGATGGCAGTACAGTCGCAGCTGATTTTCATGCATTTGTTCTAAAGGAACAATACCTTAACCTTTATAAAGTATCGATCGGTTATCGTCGGGCAACCTTCGAGACATCGAAACCAAATAACACACATCAGAAATTTTTACCTCTTAAAAATGGGTGGTTAAAAATATTAGTAATAAGTGATATAAGCTGAAATTATTTCGTCTGTAATAAATAAAAAAGCATATTCCGAAATAATAATGATGATACATAGAGCAAATGTTTTTATGCATTATTTATTAAGGCATTTGCAAAAACCGGATATTTTTTGCTATTATCTTCAAAAAACGTCGGTAATAAAACGTTGACAACTTAAATAAATAATTATTTACGAAAAAGTAATATAATTAGTCAATAAAAATTACACTGGTTGTTCTATAAAGTATTTGCGGGAGTCGATAACTATATGTTAATTGTTGCAAAAACAAATAAATTATTACAAAATCTGTTCCAAGTAAGCAAAAAAAAAAAGTAAAATTTAATCATGAAAGTTTTAATTACGGTAATTAACAAGCATATTTATTATCTCGAGCACAAAAGTAAGAAAAAAGAAAACAGTTCAATAATTTGATTACTATTTTTTTTTTTTTTCCGGAAAATAGATTGTCATAAGTGTTAATATTCTAATACACTTTTCAACCACCAAAATTACCTTGACTAAAGAATCATCAATGTCACTTTTAAATGTAGTTCCTGTCCAATCGTTGCGTGTAATGTTAAAATGTAAAATCTCGAAAACCCGCAATAATTCGAAATGAGGAAATGAATAAAATATTTCTAAAGGCACAAAATTTATGGGAATGCAGGTAGATAAATTAAATAGTAAGTAGAAAAAGAGAGAAGGAGAGAGAAGGAAAAGTGTTAAAAAAAAATTCAGTATCCACAGACGAAAATACAAATAACAATGCAATAACGTATTTCTAATAAATAATGAAATAAATAATAAAAACAAAAAAGTAAAATCTCAATTTAAAGTTATTTTCAGTAATTATTTAAATCCATTGTTTTTAAATGAAACGTTTCATAAGACGTCCCACATAAAGTTTTCCTTAATGTTTACATCGACTTCCGTAAAATGTTTAATTTCAATGCAAATAAAATTATAATATGTTAATTAAAACAATGATATTTAATTAAAGATATATGAAAATAAATTTATATAAAACACGTAAAGAAATATAATTCTAATTATTTTAGTAAATGGAAGAGAAAGTGCACACAAACATAACTTTTCACAAAGCACAAATATAACATATAATTAACCATGAAATTAATCGTCATGCTAATGAACTCGAATATTTCTTTCATAGAGAACTGTCATAAAAAAATTTCTCGATTAATTTAAAATTAATCGTTTTATCGTTTTCAATAAATTTTCCAAGTCCTACTAGGTGCTCTAAAAATCGATAAACAGTGTTAACATTAATCTATCGTTTTTTTAAATTTGTAAAATTTTGTTTTATTATTTACATCAAATATATATTATTCGAGAACGCTTTCTCACGCATATTTAAATGTTGCGTAACCGTCTTATATGTAACCGATATGAAAATTGCATTCCATTTTCCGGTTTATGCTTTTTCTTTTCTTTTTTTTTTAAACTATAGACATTCTATTCTTGCAGAAATACTTTTATTACGAATATTAAACAGTATTTTAAGCAATTTGTTCAGAGTAATTACTTTGCCACTAATTAAAAAAGTTTGTTACAAAATTATGCAGATATGGTGCAGAGTTCATTTGCATATCTTGTATCGACCGGTGTGTCTTTAAAACGACTACTAGACGTTCTTTACGCTAACTATTAAAATTTCGCTAAGAGATAGCCAAAACTATCCCCTCAGCTATGTCAGAGGACTTTAAAATTTTAAATTTCGAGCCGTGTAAACTAAATGTACTGCGGCTGTACTGCCGTAAAAACCCGCAGTGTAGCGCTATCGCTTACATATGGCCTCCGCCGCTTTAACTATTACCGGCTTTCTAATAAGCACTAGTTAACATTTTTTTTTCCACGTACCTTTAGCAACTTTTCCCAGGATATGTTCCTTGTGCTCTAGGGCGCAGGGCTGCCCTAGGACCAGCAGCAAGTAACAACCGGGTGGAGCACAGGCCATGGTCGGCCGCACAGGGGGTCGGCCGAAAAGTTTGGTGGAAGTCGTCTGCTTTTCCGCGGAGCGAGAGAACGGTCTGACTCAAAGCATAGCAAGAGTCCGAGTGCCGCAGATTCGAGAGGCCGGCTTTGAAGCCACCGCAGTGACGTAGCAGGGAAGGGGGTCATGTGACTCGGTGCCGCACGCAGCGGCAAGATGATTTTTTCGGGGGTGCCACACCCCCTAGAATGGTAGCAATCAATAGATGAGGCAATACGGGAGGGACTGTTGCGGATTCACGTGCCCGTAAGGCGCTTTATAGTGCAGTCTTAGCGTACTTTGTACGGGCTACCAGGGCTCAGTTTCCCCAGCGAAAACACAAGACAGACAAAGAAATTTGTATTTTCGTCCTTTAACCCTTTAACGCGCTGTTGTTCCGCTCTGGGAACACCAAACTCTGACGTTTTGATTGTTGCCAGTCACGAAGAACAGATTTGATTTCTATGAAAATAGTGGGTGACATAGCTCCACGAGAATCCTTTACTTTTTAGCACGTCATTTCCCTTAAAAAATGGTCACGATTACTTTTAACAGCACTGACATCTGCTGAAAAATGGAAGAATGTGAGAAATGCTGGATAGATTGCCAATGCTGAAAAAAAGGGCAGCCGTTGCCATCGCTCACACATCGCGGGCACAGCCAGCTGCGTCAAAAAGGGGTCTCTGTATCTGTGGCACGCGATGAACGTTTCGATCGTCGGCCATCTTGCTGGTAGTGAAGTCGAGCGATGGCAACGGCTGTCCTTTTTTCAGCATTGGGAAATGGTTGCGTCTCAAAGGGTTTTTGGTGGTAAACTTACTGCTTTTGGTGGTATAGTGCCTTTTACTAGGATATTTATTTTTTCATTTCCTTGAGTAGTCGTAAGGCTGATGCACAGGTCGTGCTGAACAACATGAAGGCATTTTCAGAGCGCAGCCCATGTGGCATAGTGCTATAGAACCATTCTGTCACACCTTGGGTCCGGGTTCGATTCCTGGCTCCGGCTTGGAATTCAACTTGCCCGTCCGTTCACAGGAGTTAACGTCGGCCGGCCTTAGGGTGCCGCATAATAAAATGGGCAATTCTTCGAGCTTTAGTAGAGACGAATGCTTGATGAGCAAGTGACTGCCCTTGGGGGTATTTAAAAAAAAAAAAAAAAATCAGAACTAATTTCACAACTTGGAGTGTCGACCAACAAAGGGTGACCACAGATCATTCGTCGTTTTGTAGTTGCAGAATCTGTCTCGATCAGAGGAAAATTCTCCTTGCCGTAGAAAAATCTTCCCGCTGACTCGTACTGTTGCTTATCATGGAAGACACAAGAACTGTTCATCAACCTTAGGAAGATGTCTTGACTGACTGACTGAGTGACTGTCATAACAGCACCCAGCCAATCTATTGGAGATACAGACAGGAAATTTTAAAATCTAGTACCTTTTGTGCCTAGGGCATCATTTAAGAAGTGATTTTTAAAAATTTGCATTCGAACGCGTTTGGCGAGCCAGAAGGTTCTTTCCACTTTTTCCTCTGGATCACAAAGGTAAAAAAGAGGTAGCCAAAAAATTCTTACTTTAAAATGTAATTAATACAATTACCTAAAGATCGGTTTCGGAAATGTTTAGAATTTGCTCCGAAACGGGGTGAGGGCACAAAACGTTCCTTAACGTTCTTTTCTCATCTCCCTTCATGTATTAAAGGAAACTATAGTCTATATATAGTAGTAAAATACTTGCTCTTAAATTTAACTCACACAAATACGTAAATATAATTTTCAGAGTTTTCTAGAATTTGCACCCAGTCGGAAGTGGAGAGCTAAAATGTTCTTTAACGTCGTTTTATTCTCATTTCTCTTCACATCTCAAAGTTTAAAAGCGGAGGGTTGATAGACAGATAAATCTTTTTTTTTTTTTTTTTTTTTCCCGATTCATTTTTAATATTGATTTCAGGTTTGACTCTTTTCGCTCTCATCAATGAAATAGACACAAAGATGAAGATTACACCTTTTGTGACCAGTGTCAAGCTGTGTACTTCTGCAAAACTCAGTTCCTGCAGAGCATTGAAAGACACTTTCTGAGAAGCAACGCTGGTCACAGAAGAGGAATCTTCTTTACTGCTTTTTTTTTTTTAAATGACGAAAGAGAACAGGTTAATCCTTTAACGCGGGGTGTACCCGCTCTGGGAACACCAAACTCTGACGATTTGACTGTTGCCAGTCACGAAGAATAGATTTGATTTCTATAAAATAGTTGCGGGTGACATAGCTCCACAAGAATCCTTTACTTTTTAGCACGCCATTTCCCGTCAAAAAATGGTCACGATTATTTTTAACAGCGCTGACATCTGCTGAAAAATGGAAGAATGCGAGAACAGCTGGGTAGATTGCTCAATGCTGAAAAAAGAATACCTGTGCGGCACAGCCAGCTGCGTCAAAAAAGGGTTTCTAGATCTGTGGCACGCGATGAACGTTTCGATTGTCCGCCATCTCGCTGGTAGTTAAGTCGAGCGATAGCAACGACCGCCCTTTATTCAGCATTGGGAGAGGGTTGTGCCTCAAAGGGTTAAGGGGCCTTGAAACTGCCACTGTGCTTAAATTAATCCTCCTGATGCGCAACCATTTTCACATCGATATAGAACAAGTACAGCCAGTTGTTTCTTTAGTTCTGTGGCGATTGTATTGATTGATATGCTGCTGCATCGAGCAATGAGAATGGCTACACTTTTCAGCGTTGGGACCGTTTGGGGCTAAAATTTTGAACTCAAAAGTAATATGACTACATCTTTTTCAAAGTCTCAGAGGAAAGTATTCTTAGTTTAATAAGATCGCTTGAAAATATTCAAACCGTTTGTCATTAATCATGTTTTTGTGTTAAAAATTTTCCCTTTGTATAGTATATAGGTATGAATTTATATTAAAGAATTTTTAATGTCTGTTTATTTGATAGCCAAATGTTATAAAGGGACGTTTTAAAATGTTCCTAAATAAAATTAGAAAAAAATTATGGATAGAAAATATTTTAAACTGCAAATACATTTCATGTTTTTCGTAGAGAACACTATAAAAATACTCTACACCTTAAGGATCGTTATTTTTCATTGTAGAGTGGAAGGTCTACTCCCCTCGGTTGTTCGGAAACAGTCGATGGTTAGGTGTCAACTGTCCTGACCCAACTGTTTGTTATCGACTGCTCTAACAACTTTCTGCACCTCGTTTAACCAATCACAAGAACCCCTTGACGCTTCTCCTTAAGACTCCACCTCAAGAAGGGGCAGAGTTAACAACTTGGATTTTAAACCTATTTGGCAAGAATTCCACCCTTGGTTTAGTATCTTTTGTAAAGAAAAAATAGTTGGAACTGTGATTGTTTTAGTCAAGGATATCGCTATCGCTCTTGAGGTGAAATTCTCGGAGATGATAGCTCCCGGTCGGCTGTTAGATATCCACTGCTCCACCTAGTTGTTAGTTATCGACTGTGCTAAAGACTGCTTTAAAGTGCTTTGGACTTGTTTAGCCAATCACAAGGATCCCTTAATGCTCCTTCCTAAGGATCCTCCTTAAGGCGGGGGAAGTTAGCTACTTGGTTTTTCAATCGATTCGTGGAGCTATCAACTTTCCCGACACAGATATTGGTTATCAACTGCTCTAGCGACTTTTTGACCAGTTCCTAACCTCGTTCAAGCATTCATAAGAGCCTGTTAACACTCCTCGCTAAGGTTCCTCCTCAAGGTGGGGCAGAGTTAACGACTTCGCTTTCGAGGAGAATCTTCCCCCCCTGTTGGTTTATTCTCCCCTATTAGATAATAACGATAGTATAGATCTCAGCCCCTCTTTGAGGAGCTCGTAAGAGGAGCCTTTATTCTTAGATTTCTGATTGGCTAAACCAGGTGAAATGACTTATGAAAAGTCGGCAAGTCTGCAATTATAAGAAGGAGACAATGAAGACTGGGTAGGTCAATTGATAAGTTTTCGACTGTCTTTAGTTATCATGGTGGGGTTATTAAACTAATTGTACCGGAGCGAAACCACTCCTCTAAACGCTTCAGGGAGAAAACCAGAAAGCAGTGGAATTGTCGGATTTCGTACTTATGTAGAAGAGAAGCATGTTGCAAAAATCGCTCCGCCAATTCTTTCAACACATTACAACAAAATTAAAAAGTATTTATAACTTCGGTTGGCCCGTTCGTGCTCTAACTGCTGTCAGTAAGTGTCGAGTAATAATAAATGTATACATGCTTTTTGGCATGGATTATGGAAAATGTTGTGTACAGGATTCATAATTTTTACTCTCTTGTACGAAATACAAAACAGTCCTGTACTAGGAAAAATTTTGGTATTAAGATTTTGACGGGAAAATCGATTTTAACCATTTCTAAATCTACTTTGAGAGGTTTCTGTATGACGTCTCCACTTTCTTATGGATTTACGCACACATGTATGTATGTGCACGATCTATTTTGATCTAACATTAATGCATTTCTGTATGTCTCATCGTATGTTCCGTATGAGACTCGCCTAACTTCAAAAGGTTTAGCCGTAAATTGATGAAATTTCTTATGTAGGACTATTGCAACATCTAAATGTAAACCTTCTTTTTTGATTACAATCGATTTGGTAGTTTATTTATAGGGTCATCCAAAAGACTTTCAATACATTAAGCTCTACGAGCATCTTCAATACGTCAAAAGTCCATCTTCCAATCATTGTTTGGGCCATGCGCAAAATCTTGCCAACAGTCACCACGCTTGGCGAGCATTTACAGAGACCCAAATGTCTCTCATTTGGATGACGTCAATGGTCATTCATTGTTACAGGTGCTTTTCAGAGTCGTTCACCATTTTCGAATAAAATAAAATTAGTTTAGTTTCTTTTGTTTATGGTTAAGGCAAAACTACACGAGGGCTATCTGCCTAAGGGATGGATGCCTTGCTCGGTGGACTTTTTAAGAGGTTCTAACGCATGCTCATGTGACACCTGGAGAAAACCGTCCGAAACTTCAAATAGCAAGATCGGCAAAATTAGTGAAATTTTCATGAAATGCCGAAAGCAGTTTGCGTAAGATATACCCAGATCTTTTACAGGAGCCAGCAAAAGCTCTCTTATTCAGGTTCCAAGGGCTGCGATTAAAATAAATAACACTATTGAGGGTCTTATTGATTATAATCTATTTTTTTCAAACGTTGAAAATACGTTGGGGGGCAGCATCTGATTGTCTCGCCGTGGCCCATTGATCTGCACGCTATCGTAGTAAAAATTGAAGTGAGTAAGTCGGCTGCTGTTCCTTTTGTAAAGCGATAGACATCACAATTTTTGAACAGATTTAAAAATGAACCTGGGATGTTGAACACTCAAAATACTAATTATGCTCCTTTATCAAATGTAATATGGACTATCATTAACCCTTTAACGCGCAGTGTTAGCGCTCTGGGAACACCAAACTCTGACGTTTTAACTGTTGCCAGTCACGAAGAATAAATTTGATTTCTATAAAAACAGTTGCGGGTGACATGGCTCCACGAGAATCCTTTACTTTTTAGAACGTCATTTCCCGTAAAAAAATTGTCACGATTATTTTTAACAGCACTGACATCTGCTGAAAAATGGAAGAATGCGAGAACAGCCGGATAGATTGCCCAATGCTGAAAAAAGGGCAGCCGTTGCCATCGCTCGACTTAACTACCAGCAAGATGGTGGACGATCGAAACGTTCATCGCGTGCCACAGATCTAGAGACCCTTTTTTGACAACAGCTGGCTGTGCCGACACAGCCAGCTATCTGTAGATCTGTGTCTGAGCTGTCCCTAGATCTGTGGCACGCGATGAACGTTTCGATCATCTGCCATCTTGCTGGTAGTTAAGTCGAGCGATGGCAACGGCTGTCCTTTTTTCAGTATTGGGAAAGGGTTGCGCCTCAAAGGGTTAACAGACAACTTATATGTCTTAAGCAAACTTCCCGAAAAAATTCATAAGCAAAAAAACTGCCTTCAAAAATGGGCCGGAGTGTAATCCTTTATTCCGTATGTTTCTTTCCTGAGTGCTTCGTAACTATTATAGGCCAACTGTTTGTACTCGTCCATAGTACAACTCGTAAAGAGACATTTTAAATTTTTTCGGGTCGGCATCGCAATTGGATTCTTTAAAAAGTTGTTCAGAAGTTGCATGGTTCTTAAAAGAACAACTTCCTTTCAAAGGTAGCAGTAGTCAAAAGCGCCAACAGAACTGTATCCTGGTGGCAGTTGTGAATCCAGAACCACACAGGGTAGGGGCAACCAATGTTGAGTAAAAAAAAAATCAGAATCATCGATTGAAAACTAAATGATTAATATTTAATCACTAATTAACGATTGACAATTGAAAACAAGTAGTTTTGTAAAATCAAATGAACCCCTTGTTGGTGTACTTGCCTTTATGGCTCCATCAAACGGTTCAACTTTGGGAGGGAATATTTTAGTGTATGTTATTTTGTTTTGGGTCAAACAGATGAACGTTTCTAAGTTGTACCTCGAATGATGACCTTTCTGGGAACTTAAAAATATTGAAACTATTTTGAGTGCTTCTGAAAAGATTTAATCGTGTGTGTATCGGAAAGGGCGATCTCTTAACTGTACCTTATCTGAGAGAATCCATCCTATTTGAAATTTTCAGAGACAATAAAAAGGGGGGATCGCATAAACGAGAGAACTGAGCTTGAGAAGGTTAATGACTGAGTTTAAAGAAGAGTTTGAAAAAATTTCTTATTTATATTCTAGAGAAACGGCAACCCTATAGTTTGGTTAGATCTCTAACCTTTCTGCCTGAGTGAGTAAGAAAGTGAGTGAGTAACCTTAGTTCTAAACTTTTTCACGTATAAATGGTGGAGCCTTTTTGCAACTGAAGAAGGATGAACCCTTTGCGTCTCTCAGAACAATCGTTTTGCTAAATATCTGTCATAAGTGTGTTTTTCACAAAGTTTTTAATTAATCGTAAGAAATGTATTTTCTTAAACATTAAATGAACATAGCTGTTTTTAATGCAAGGTTAACTGCTTTCTTTGTTATTTAATTTTATAGTTTACATTCTCTCTTAAAAAATACACAGTATAATACATATTCAAGTATTATGAATACTCCCATAAAAGTAGATTTGTTCAAAAGACAAAGTACCTACTATGCTAGTTTAAAATGTCGCTTATCTTAGTTGATGAAGTTATTAACAATTTAAAATAAAGTTTTTAAACACTCCATAAAGCGTCATGATAGGTTAAAATTCCTAAAGTTCTTCGAAATAATTAAAACTTCCGCCACAAAATAATCCTTTCTAAAAAGCTTTAACAAATAAGGAACTTTATCTTCGCAAAAAAGACGTCAAAGAAATTGAAATCCCTCAGGAAAAAGGTATTTCCATGGTTGTATTTTCTAAAATTAAGATAATGTCAACAAAAAAGTTAAAAGTAATAAAAGTATGTTGATAAGAAATTATTAGCTGTACATAAGTTTCAAAAACTAAAAAATAAAAGAATTATTTATCACCTTGCAAAATTACCGACTTATACTATTTTTCTGTATTTAAAAGCTTATGGTTTTCTTTTGTGTCTGATGGTCTTAAAATTATTTCTATTTACTGTAGGCTTTTTGAGACGTGATTTTATTCTTTGCCAATCATATTTTCTCATGTTTAAAATATTTTTACAATAAAACACTTTAAGATATATTTTACACTTACATATATGTGTGAGGGAGAAAAAGGACTCCCGTCCCCCTTCTTTCTTTTCTTTTAATTTAATGTTTCTGGTTTAATAAAAGTGTACTTAAGATTTTATTGTTTGCTTGTTTCGTAAATATTTTAGATTTTGCACTTTTTAGCTGTGTTCATTTTAATTATTTTTTTTTGTGTGTGAAAAGTCAGACAGTACCTATCTAAATTCACTGATTGTCGACTCGTATCTATTTAATACCATTGCACATTTTTAGTGTTATCATCATATTTTACTTGATAGCCTTATACATTTTTGTTATTATCATTATTGCTTTTACTATTATTATTATTATTATTATTACTATTTCGGCAATATTATATTTCTTTCAGTAATTACACTCATGTCCATAAATTAAGGATAATTCAGAATCACACAGAAATTGATCTCTAAAATAAAAATTTCACCTGTGGAATGATCACACACATCTTGAAGAAGAATATGCAAATTACAGGAAACCACCAGATGGCGTGGATGGTACGTCACAATGACGAGAGTGTAAGAGAGGGGTATATAAGGAATGGTGGCAAAGAAGTAAAATTGTTCACAAGCGCTATGAAAGCCTTTCAGTGCAAAAACCGCATAGTTATGGCACAAAGGAGGCATTTGGATGATGTTTTACGTGGCAGAATTATCGGACGACTGGAATGTGGACGTACCCAGCTGGAAGTATCCGAGGAACTTGGAATCGCCCAGAGTGTCACCTCCAGGCTTTGGCAACGATTCCAAGATGATGGTAATGTGAGTAGACGTTACAGCACAGATCGCCCCCGAGTTACAACGCCGAATGAGGACCGCTATTTGGCAGTTACTGCCAAAAGAAACAGACGGAGTACAGCATCAGACCTGTCTCGTCAGCTCTCTTCAGCTACCGGTACGACAGTTTCAAGGCAGACCGTGTACAGACGCTTAGGGCACATTGGTCTATATGCTCGTAGGCCTGTCAGATGTGTTCCACTTACCGCAACTCACTGTCGACTGCGATTAACCTGGAGTAGAGAGCATGCATTGTGGACACCGCAACAGTGGTCTTGTGTGATGTTTTCCGACGAGTCCAGGTTTAGTTTGGAGTCTGATTCTCGCCGGACATTCATCTGGAGAGCGCCAGGTACCCGTTACCACCAAGAGAACACCATTGAAAGACACCGTTACGGTGGTGCAGGATGGCTCGTTTGGGGAGGAATTTTTCTTGGTCCCAGAACTGACCTGCATGTTCAGAGTGTAACGATGACAGGCCACATCTATCGGGATGTCATTCTGGAACAACATGTACGTTTGTTTCGGGGCGCCATGGGTGCTGAATTTGTGTTTATGGATGACAACGCCCGTCCTCACCGTGCAAACATTGTAGACGAATGCCTTCAATCGGAGGATATCACCCGTATGCATTGGCCAGCATACTCACCGGACTTGAATCCAATAGAGCATGTGTGGGATATGCTTGGCCGACGAATTGCAGCCCGTCAACCCCCTCCCACCTGTCTACCGGAACTTCGGAGTGCATTGCTTGATGAGTGGTGTAATATTCCCCAAAATCAGATTGATCATTTGATACTCAGCATGCCTAGGCGTTGTCAGGCCTGTATTGCTTCGCCCGGAGACATACTCCGTATTAACAATCATACTAACCATGTTATACTGTTTTTTGTAAATAGGTTCTTTTTTGAAATTTGGTCAAGGGAGTAAAACTTGCAATTTTTATTAATTATGTCAAACATATAGCATCTTTTTTGCTCTTTACTTTTTGTTTAATAAATAGACTTTACAAATAAGTCAAATTTGTTTTGCTTCTTTCTCTTTCTTTGCCTGAACTTCATTATCCTTAATTTATGGACATGAGTTTACTTTAAAATCAACTTACTAAATAGGTGAGAGAAGTTTAATTAAAAATGAAAATTTATAAACATTTTGATTTTCACTGTAAAGGTGGTCTAAAAAATAAGTGCAACTGGAAAAATGGTTCCTTAAATGTTAAAAGAAAAAAATTCAAATTAAATAAATAAAAATAAACATATAAATAAAAAGAGGGATGATACTCTGCATTTTTTATGTTTTATTTTGCCTACTATGTTTTATTTTTGCAGTTGTCTACCAGCTGAAATTAAATAGCACAAGTACGTTTATATGTTTTAATTGTAAATGTTCACTCCATTTAATATCGTAAGTAAAGCAGGAGGAAATTTATTTTTACTAAATTTAATTTGAGATTCCCCTTTTCATTTGAGATAAAAAAAATACTGAATGTTCTTCTCCTACCGATGAAACTTAAAATATATTTTTAACTTTAATTGACTCGAAACTTTATTTATAAGAAATAAAAGAGGAATTTGTAAAGAACAAAATCAAGTAAAGCTAGTATCTGAAAATTTGTAAAATTAACTCAGTTCCGTTACTAATGGTACTCAATCAAAATTCATTAACAATGCCTTTTCCGTATTTTCAAAGTTTTCAGATATGCAGTACGGCATCTGAATGTCTGTGGCTGCATGTAATAAACCACTTATTTATTAGTCATTTAGAGATCTATCACTAAATCACTAATAAATCAATGCATAAATTTTCACCGAATAGTAAATTAGTAACTTGGTAGATATCGTTAAATCTCAATTACGAACAGTTCAGTCAATCTCGCTTTTAGCGGGCACGAAGGCATAGCGTTATTTGTTCGTTATAGCAGAGTGCTCGTAAAAAGCGGGTTGGAAGCTGGAAAAACTGAAAGTTTGAAAATTTTCTGAGCACTCAAAAGTCATTGAGTATGTTGGGAGCGTTTGAAGTTGAAATTCTTCATATTGGTCGCTTTTCTTGACCAGTTGTTGGTGTGAATACCTTATGGCTAAGTCAAATGGTTTAACGTTCGGCAAAACTTTTTTCAGAGTGTAGGTGCACAAAACGGTCACCATATAAAGACTAAAAACATTTAGCATTACGTGAGGGATGCGCCTATATCGTTGGGAAGAAATCTTATATAATAAAATCCAAGAGTAAGCAAAGTTTGTAGCTATGTAAATTTGTAACCTCCGATCTTCTTATATGTGTCTGTCGATCGCATAGCGCTGAGACGGACGATTGAAGACCTACCAAATTTTGTATACGGATTCACTAGGACAGGTCCTAACACAGCTCGAAGCGATTTTTCGAAATTCGAATCAGAATTTTTTTTATATTATGTTTAATGCGCATTTTGGAAAATTTTTCTCGCCTAACAAGTAATAACGCCGTTAAATCAGTAAAACGGAACTGCAGTAAAACGGTATTTGCATCATCGGATAGAGTTGAACATTTTCTTTAAAAAACAGTTTGTTCTGACTATATGTAACATAATTTGCAGATTTTAAAGAACTTTTAAAAGGAAGATCACTTTTCACGGAAGTTTTGTAAAATAATTTTAAAACATTTGCATGTTTAATTCTATCCATCATAACATTTTGATATTTTGACAAGAGATGAAACATCCATTTCGCCCTCTTTTAAAAGAAAAACGTGTGTGTGTGTGTGTGTGTGTGTGAGGAAATTGAGGGAATTTTCGAGAAAGAGATATTTCTACAACAGTAGAGCCAAATACTAAAGAACGAAATATTGTATCAACAAAGAAAATCTGGAATAACTTGCATTAAGAAAAGAGCAAAAGGAAGAGAAAATGGGGAAAAAATCTGTTGTGGACACCACATGACAATCTTGTATGTCTATTGCATTATACAAATTTTTGACGCACTTAATTGAAACTTATTTAATTTGAAATTGATATACGATACTTCAATATACAATCTTACATATAATAACAATTCGTTAAAGTTTAGAGATTTCGCACCAAATATAGATATCATTAAATTGGATTCACTTTTGAAAGCTGAATTTGATTCTTAATTCAGAGATATATCACTTAATGTTGCCAAACTTGGCGACAGTTGGCGAGATTTTGAGTATGGCCCAAACAATGTTTGACCACAGACTTTTGATACATTGAAGATGTCTATGGTCCTTAATGTATTGAGTATTTTGGAAGATCCTGTCAATAAACTACCGGTCGATTGCAACCGAAAAAGAAGATGCGCAATCAGGTGTAACACGTAGTCCTACAATTTTCCAATACTCTACGGCTACCCGTTTTTGAGATATGCGAGTTACGACGTCTGTACGTACATACGCACTAATTATGGATGCGAAACGAGATGAGGCAGAGATTTACAGCTTTTATGCGAGACGAGGCAGACGTTTCTATCATTACAATATAAGGATTTAGAGAGACGAGACAAAGCTTCTCAGAAGCTTTTCGAGACATCCCTGATACGTACGAGTTAATACAGACGTCACCGCAAAACTAGTCAAAATGGATTCATGATCGCTCAAGATAGATCGTTCATACATATTTACGTAGTAGTACACCTTCCAAAAAAAGTATTCGAGCAAGAGAGAAATTTCCTATTTTAGATTTGCGAATAATAATCGAGTTTTTGAAAAACGCACAACTTCATAGAAATATAGAAAGTCATATTTATACATAGCCTAATTCATATTCTTTGATAAATAATTTTTAATATACGAAACCAACGTAGGAAATTTCTCTCTTGCTCGAATACTTTTTTTGGAGAGTGTACATAAATACATAAGTACGTTGAGGCGTCATGCAGAAATTTGTGAAAGTAAATTTAGGAACCGTCATAAATGATTTTTCTGTGAAAATCTGAATACCGAAGCTTTTCGTGATTATAACACTTCCATAGAGATTTTCTTCAAGGAAGTAAAAAATGGTAACAAGTATTGAATTTAGATTAAAAATTAAAATCCCAGTTAATTAAAAGACTAGAAGTAGAAGGTGCAATAAAAATGAAAGGTGATGAATTTTATAACAGCATTACACAGGGTGTTTCACGAAAAGCCCCTAACTTTCATACTGAATAACTCAAATGGTGATAGATAGATGAATACAATAAGTGGCATGTTAATAAAAAAAAAAATAAAAATAAAAATAAAAACATAACAATTTGATACAGAAGACACAACATTTTAATAACAAATTGCACCACCATATGGCACTTTAACTGGGTATATGCATGACAGAAAGAGAGCTCAGATATTCAGAACAGCTACATCAAAACCGGTTTAATATGTGCGTATTACACACTACAAACCAGAGATCTAGCCAGGAGAAAATTTAAGGGGCTGAAGTCGAGAGAATACGGAAGTCAAATCATGCCTTTTCCCATAACTGTCGAATAGTCCAACGCAATAACTCTGTCATCCAATTATTCGTCCAGAAAGCCAAAAACGCATTGTGTACGGTGTGGGTGAGCCCCATCTTGCATAAACCATGCCGTACCTGGTCGTTCATCTAACGATTGTTGAGGGGCGATAGATGTTTCTAAAACGCAATATACTATTAGTCGTCATCGTTTCTTTAAAGAATAAAGGTCCAACGACACCATTACAAGAGATTGCAGCCCGAACGGTAAGTTTTGGGAAATCGAGCGGTCACGTGTGCGACATCTGAGGATTATCCGTTTTACCGTTTGCAGTGCGCTATCTATCGGCGCAATTTGTAACTAAAGTTTTATGACTTCTGTATCAAATTCTTAAGACTTTTTAATTAACATAACACTGGTTTCATGCTTTTATCAACTGCCGTTGAGTTGTTTATTTTAAAGTTAGTGGCTCTTCTCGAAACACCCTGCACATTGCATACATTATCACAAACTGAATTCAATTTAGCTACAAAATAGTGTCCGCAATACCTCAGAGTAAAAACTAACACACGCGTTTAATTTATATAATGCTTTGAGAAACATAATTACGTAAGTTGTTTAGCGTTCACTCCTCGCTTAATGATAATGATGATTATTTCCACATGTTCACTAACAATGCTTTCAAACTGAATTCCAGTTTGTTAAAATTTTTACTTTAAGCGACCTGATAGAATTTCTTTAGTGTGCTGTAACCATTAATCAGTTGGGTGGGAAAGGAAGGGGTTCCAAAGTAAATTATGGAGAAATGCATATATGAGGCGTTTCAAAAACGAAAATGAACATGAAATAAATTTGAGTAGCTGATTTTAAGAACATCGTGTTCTAGTCACGAAAATACTTTGTTTAAGGTAAGGTAAAAGTACAGGTTTATCAGGGTAATCTGATTGTGAATAAGAAATGTAAGACATAATCGCCCTCAATGCAAATTGCACTTCAAACTAAACGTAATTCTAGCTAGCATTTCCATTCAGATCAGGGGTGGACAAATCGTGACGCATGCGCAAAAATTGGCACATTGGAGGACTTCATGTACGCATTGCATTTTTTTGTGTATTTGTTTGAGACATCCGACGTATTTTTTTGAGACAGATTGAAGACTTAGGTAATAATTGTATGCTGTTACATATTTTATTTCTTATAATTTATGATACAGCATCAAAAGGAAGCATCTGTACACTTACAAAATCGAACCCTTCAAATCGAATCATACCTCAAAACAACAATTTCATTTTTATCTTCACACGTTATTATTTTTCCTCTCCTAAACTAAGGCCTAGTCGTATTCATATTTTCCAGTTCTGCCCGTGAACGTTAAGAAGTAAAAAAGACGTTTGAGTTGAATGGCGCATCTCAATTCTCTGTGAAAAAAAACTGGCGCATAATATGTGAAAGGTTGGCCTTCCCTGATTTAGATGGTTCATACATCTTGAAAAAAATGGTGAACCAAAAAATCATGAACACCCAAATTTTAAGTTTCAATGTGTTTGTTACTTTTTAAAGTAAGCATAAAAAATAGACGCGATATACCTAACTTTGTCTCATTAGCACACCGGTGTCAACCCCTTCGGCCCTGACGACCTAATATTAAGACACATATTTCCATTACTCTACATTCTTCATTTTCAAGCAGCAGCATTGCATGGGGGGTGCGGACCGCACCCTCCATGCAATGCTGCTGCAGAGGGGGGTGATACTAAAAGAAGGCATAGAGGGGGTGATACTAAAAGAAATGCTGGTTTTAAAATTTTCAATTGAAAAAGGATCTGATTTGCTGATGAAAAAGACGTCCGAGATTATAAATAATAAGAATAAATATAATGAAAGAACTATGCCTGTAGAAATAAAATGTGTTATTTCATTGCAATTTTTTTTTTCCAGTTTAAAATTTTCAACATTTTCCTCATGAAACAAGAATATAGCAGGTTGCTCTCCATTTATGTGTTGCCATTTCATCTGTATTTTGTTCCACTTTTACCAGGGGTGTAACTAACAACACTTTCTCTTGGTGGGGGTGGAAGAGAGGGCAGTGGATCTTGGACAAGGGGTGCGAATGAGGTGCTTGACTAAATTTCAAATATGAAGATAACTAGGTCAGAAGGGCCAATCTTTTCGGGAAGAGAACCACTCTGTAGGGAAATTATATCTGACACTACACTTTTAACTTCTCAAATGTATTAAAAAATGTGGAAAGGTGAATAAATGTTACATATAAACTGATTATGGGATTTTTACGTTTATAGCATCTCTCCCCCCCCCCTTTATATAAGTCCGTGCAGTGGAGATTTACAAAATAGTGTAATATAACGAGCCTATTTTTTTTATTGAAGTTAGTATGCACTAAACTTGGGCATCTGTCAACATTTCCCCATATAAACATCGGTCAATTTGTATCTGCATTCCTGGTTGAAAATGTCGGTATACGAGCCAATTTTTCGTTTTAATTTTCTGTTTCGGTATGCGCGCGTTCTGCCGTAGCCTAGTCGCTAAGCTCAGTTTCAATAAGAACATGGAAAGCCCTTCGTTCCCTGTGTTGCTTGCAACGAAGGGCTTGGACTGACGAAGGCCAAAACAATTTTTGGTTGAAACGTGCGTATCCTCTTACCTATAACATCTTATGTGTGTTTTTTACAAAGTTTTTTATTTACTTTATTGTTTAACACCAGTATTTTGAGTGTTTTTTCCGGTGTTTTTTCAGCACCGACTAATCCAATGCTTCGGACGGTGAACACCTCTCTCGGCTCGACTGTTGTGAGACAGTGTACGCTGATGGGAGTTGGTGCACATAAAACCTATTCGTGGCTCCAGTGTCCTTCATGATCAAACGATACCTCTGGGGGTGCCGATGTCAGGTTCTGGGCCTCTCATTTGGATATGGTTCAAAATTAGTAGACCACTCATAGGGAGCAACGTTGGTTTGCCTAATAGACACCCTCATAATGAAATGACCAACATCTGCTGACAAGTCTAAAGTAGGCCGCTGACCTGGACATTAGAATGAAAAAAGATATGCAGAAATCTGCAGCTGAGGCTCATCGAATGCTCACAAATACTCATGATGAGGCTGCTATTCCTGAAAGAACGCATCGTGAGTGGTTTCAGAGCTTCAAGAACAGAGATTTTCACATCAAAGACAGGAATTGCGGTGGAAGAGAGAATGTTTTCGAAGGCAAGACTCTTCTCAAGAACTGACGCTATCATTGTTGTTGTTTTTGTTGTTGTTGCTTATGCCCCCTGGCAACCGCATGCGGGGCCAGGTCCCCCAACAAGGTCGGCTATGGGCAGAGGGGGGGGTCGTCTTCCATTTTTAGTGGACCCCAGTGGGAGGAAGTCCGACTGCAGCCCGAGGTCCCCTCATTTTGAACCAATTTCAGAGAAGGGACCAACCCCTTGAAATCGGCACCCCCTGAGGTATCGTTTAACAACTATCGTTTTACGGGCACCAGCTCCCATTAGCGTACACGATCCCACAGCAGTCGAGCCGAGAGGGAGTTGATCCTCCCAAGCACTGGCCAAGCCAGATGCTGCTTCTCATGCCGTGTTCTTATGGGAATGGAGTTTAGCGCCCATAAATATATTGCCAGTTACTGCCAATGCATTCATCATAAATGTATTGCCAGTGCTTTGCAATAATTTCTTGAGGAAGTAAGGGGGTGATCGGCAGCAGCAAAGTTGCACACGTAATACTTCAAAGGGATTCCTATTATCAATAAAAGAATGCCGATACTGGAAATATATGAATTGTCTAATATTATCTACTTCAAAATTTCAATAGAAATAAACACAGTAATTATAATTTCTTATTTTTTAAAAAACGTGCATGAGGTTTTTCTAATGTTTTGTACTTTTATGATCAATAAAAAAATAATGAAAACATCCTCTACTCCTCATTCAGTCTCCGTTCCACATTTAATGGCATTCAAACATCCAGTCTCTCATGAAGGAGGCAGGTTATTCGCGAGTTGGCGCGTATCCAAAGTACACGAGAAGGGCACTTTTCGAACGACTCTACCAAATTACTGTATAAAGTAGAATTCAATGCAAATGCGACCGTTTGCCAAAAAAAAAATACGTATTTCATTTTAATTATTTTGACGTACGGAATACATATGTAAAACGGTGGGACATTTTTATTTCTCCTTTGATTTATGACTGATTATTCATTTTCGAAACGCATTCATCGAGCATTGTTGAGAACGGTGGTTATTCCGGTGGTAGTAACATATATAAAACATTTGTAAATTAGGTTCTTTTTCAAAGTACCAGTGGTTTGCAGTTGCTAATAGTGGAGTAAAAGCCCATACAGAGTTCACGCGTCTTTCCGTCGCAGAACATCCGATGTATTAGTTTGGAGAGAGAACTATCGCCGGGCGAAAAGAAAACCCCTGCTCTCTCTCTCCATTAACCCTTTGAGGCGCAACCCTTTCTCAATGCTGGAAAAAGGGCAGCCGTTGCCATCACTCGACTTAACGAACAGCAAGATGGCGGACGATCGGAACGTTCATCGCGTGACACAGATCTAGAGACCCCTCTTTTGACGACAGCTGTCCAATGCATTTTTGTAGGATTGTCGGTTAATGTAAGATGAAGAAGAGTATAAGAAACGATAATTTGATACAAAGTTCGATATCCATTATGAATGATACTAAAGCAAAAATGCTTAGTGAGATATCACTAAGTAATTTATTCTTTAAAACTGCATTCACATGACTTAAAATAATTTAACTCATTTTTTTATAGTATGTAATTCATGAAAATTTCCATCATTCATTATATCTTTTCTCAGACCATTTCTCTGAAAAGTATCCGGCCCGTGGAACATCTCAGAACCCCATTTAAACCATTCAAAATCTCATATAAATTCCGATCATACGGCCCGCGACTTTGCTAACATCTTACAGTTTGGCCCGCAACTTTCCCCTTAAAATACCGTACACAAATATTCACTCAGGAACTTATAACCAAAATTTCAAATAGCGTGACATAATTTTAAACACGTGGGTGTCAAAGGTAAGCAATTTGCACATCAAAGAACTGCTGCATTGCGGTAGATATGAAAATGCATTCTCTAATCTAATTTGGAGAAATGAAAAATTTTCATTTATAATATTTGTTTCTTCAAACAGTAATTTATTTTCTGCACTTTCTCATTAAGGATGAAATATTAACCATTTTATAAAGAATTTGTCTTGAAGTAATTTTTCTCCGACATAATATTCTGTGATAGAAGTGTTTTTTTTTTTTTCCCCATGGCTCTAACGATTTAAATATCATGAAATTAGAAGTTTTGTTTCCTATATATTTACTTCTTACTATTCATTAGATGATGTTTGTGATACATAACTTTTTCTTATCTAATAATAGTATGTTATAGCGTATGTATATAGTGTTTTTGACTGAAAGAGAAGAGAAAAGAACCCTGAATATTCGAAAATTAACTATATTCAACGTGATTTCTTTAAAATTGGAATTTCATTGTTTTCTTTTTTTTTCATTTTTTTTTCAGTCCATTTTTTTCCCAGTTTTCAAGTTGTGCTACAAAGAAAGGGGAAAAACGTCTTTTTAAAATAAAATCAATAGACAAAATGTAAGGTTTTTATACATTTTGTTATTCTTCATTAATGAATTTTTTCATCCTGTAATTTCAAAGCTCAAAAGTGGCCACGAAATCCAGCCTTCGATGAACCAAACATATACTTCCCATGTAATTTTTTTCCCTTTCTCGATTCTTTATACAGTTTTCTATAAAGTTTTGAACAATTGGACAATCGGTTTCAGAAAACAGAAACGATAATTTTTAGTGGTATGTGAGAGAAAATAAAATAAACACTTTAATAATTATGCAAGTTAAAACTTCTCACTTTCATAATTAGATGATGAGAGTAATTTGTTGGCTTATATTTCCTTGATCGGAAATAGTTGTGGCGGAACAAAAGCTTCACTGAAAATTGTAATTGAATGTTATGTTTCAGTTAAATAGTTAAATAGTTTTAATAGATGTAATAGTTTTAGAAATTGTTTTAGATCGAAAGTAGCAAGCGATTTTTGCAAGCAGTAGTATCAAAGGTAGAATATAAAAAGTTATTAAATAATCATGCTGTATACATATGTAAGCAATATAACTAACTGTTATAAGGATCAGGCAGTTAAAATGAGTGACAAATCTGATGTGACTTAGTTTACGAAGATATTTAATGAAGAAAAAAAATTTAAGAAAAGAAAAATAATTTTGCCATCAAAATCAGTTAGTAATTTAAGCTTTTCTAAGCACTTCTTTGATGAAACAAATATGAAATCCTTAATGCAACACATGCCGAGCACTCATTTGTTTAAAATCGGAAACTGAAATCGGTTATCGTATTCTTAATATTAACATGCACTTGTATATCACTTGAATGAATCACATTAACTCTTTTTTATAAAACTGCATCTGCTTTTATTACCTTTTTGACATGAAATATTTAGGAAATTTATCTGTTTCATAACAGAAGGACTACTTTTCCTTGGTTACCTTTCAAAACATTGGCATCAAGTACATTATGAACTGAATAATAATTTTTTGGCCATTAGTTCATTATAAAAAATGATTTTAAGAAATGGATCTATAATTGGCAACAAAAAGATTATGAATGAAATTTCTTTAACACGTTACTTTAAACAACATAAATTACTTCTGTTACTTAATTTTTTAAAGAACATAAATTACTTCTAAGGCTCAGACATCAGCTTTTGTATATTTCAAATCTTTTCCATAAAATCCATATTTCTCTAGGAAAAAGAGCTATAAAGTCAGTTATCCTAGGTTTTAACAATCTTGTTAGCTGTTTTTGAATACTAAAAAGTGACAAGGAACTTCCTGCAAATCCCTGAGGGCGCTTTTTGCTGTGAAACGAAGGCGAAAATTCCTTTACATATCCGCAGCAGTGCGTAATAAAGTATGGTTGGTAGCATATATTGTAACATCACGTGACGGCTTGTTCAATATTCTCCATATCTCAAGAGTCGTGTATTCATAAATAGTCTTTTAAACTGGTGATTATGAATACATTTAAGAATTTTAAGTGAAAACTGAAATTTGCTTAAGTTTTGCCATAGAACCATTTCCTTGCATAAGCGTATGATCCTAAGTATTATTAGGGATGTTTCCATATATACATACATCACACAAATATTTTTCACCGAAATTTCTACGCATTTTTGGTAATTTTAGGAGTTTTTTTAATGTAAGCTTAATGTCCATCGACCATTTTTTTTTTTCACATCCATTATCAAAAATAAAAAATAGAACCATTTCCTTGCATAAGCGTATGATCCTAAGTATTATTAGGGATGTTTCCATATATACATACATCACACAAATATTTTTCACTGAAATTTCTACGCATTTTTGGTAAGAGTTTCTTTAAATGACTCTGTCTTGCATGGAACTTTGACTTCGTTGAGGCGGAAGTTATAATTATTAAAGACAAAACATTTCCAAAAATATAGGAATTTTTTAAAATTAAAGAACATAAAATTTGAGGGGAGTATCAACTGAATACCAAAGTTGATTTTTTTTTATCCCCTTGTGTATATATAAGGCATAAAGTCAAATTATGTGAATACGCAGTTGAATGATACTCCTAAAATGCCTGATTTCAGACTTAAAACTTTCATTTTCTCACTATCTTATACAATTAATTTTCAATATTTTTTTAGAAGGCTAAAAGCTCTGTTTTTATAAAACTAAAAGGTTAAAACAAGTCTGTTAATTTTTAACTTTGATAGTACTGCAGGCTTTTTAAACAGTAGTACGCAATTACAATCCAAATTTCAGACTAGATGGTAATGACATTTCATCATCTTTCATCTCAATCGAAAACAGCTTTACTGCTACATTACACGTTGAAAGATTTGCCCTTTCTGTACAAAGGTACTCCCAGTATGAAAATTGCAACGATAAACTGTTTTAAATAAATGATAAAGATGAAAACGAGAAGTGTAAAAATACATTTATCAATATCCAGTTGAAATAATTATTCGAAATATTCGGTATAAAGAATTCAGAAAGTAGAATGTTTATTCTATAAAACAAGTTTTAGTATCTGTTGTAATACCAGAATGTTATTTGTGTTAATTATGTAATCTAGGATCTTAAAAGAGTGCCAAACCTACTAGATGATAATGATACAACATGGAAAAGACATGTTTAAAAAGTCTAGAAATACAACTTCTAATGCAGTTGCGTTAAAATGAAAGAACATATTTCTTTGTTCTTAAAATTTTATAAAAAAATGTACTCCACAATTCATTTTAAACATTAGACAACATAGATTTTCAAGACAAAAATATTGTTAAAAATAAAAGATATTGGGTGGTAATGACAATACACTGCTTTATATATTTTAGTTCTGCAAAATGAAAAATGGTATAGCTTAATTGAATGTCTTTTATTTGTCTATTAAATGATTAATTACCTACAGATAAAAGCAAAATCTTCGAATATTTTTTTTGTGGTTTCTATAGCCCTGGGACAGTAAATAAAACCCTTTTTTTGGAATCACTCAGTTAATCTGTTTAATCTTACGTTTTTTTTTTTCTTCTTTTTCCAGTAAATGTTTCAGTAAGACCTTTACATACAGCAACCAATGTTACTTTATCCACTGCTGTTCAAAATATTCTCAAATAAAAATAACTGAAAAATAATAATGTCTGTTAATTTGCACTTGAACTATTGATAAATATATTTAGACATGCTTTGCATTCTAATGCATTGTTATTTGTATCTTATTTGTAACACAGAATAGCAACTTGGCTTTCCTGTCTTATCACACAAAGCATAAATCTTCTTTTTCTTAAATGATTTTCTGAAACGTATTTTGGCGACGTTACTCGAGTATTTTTGCTTCAGAAATTTTCCTTTATATTAGCGTTCAGAACCAACTCCAGTCATAGTACGTACCTTTTCACGGTAAATGTTTTGAACATCTCCTGTTCCAGATGATAAGAGTAGCAGGAGCTTCGATTCTCCCAAAGAGAGAAGTGCTCTTGAAAAATGATGCGTCTCAACTGAACTCCGATTTTTCTTATCCATTGGAATAAATGTTCTTCCGAGGATTTTCACAGTTTATGATAAAAGTAGGACCTCTGCTGCAAAGTGACAGAAAGTCTTGTCGTTGGTTATTTTCTTTCATTGTTATTGACACTTGCAGACTTTGCTGCGCTCAGTTCTGTTTGACTCGTTATAGTTTGCCCTAGATCTAAAAAGGAACATTTTGTCACTGAAGAGCTTTTGTTTGTACAGCTAGAAGTTTCTTTAACCCTTTGGGGCGCAACCCTTTCCCAATGGTGAAAAATGGGCAGCCATTGCCATCGCTTGACCTAACTACCAGCAAGATGGCGGACGATCGAAACGTTCATCACGTGCCACAGATCTAGATACCCTTTTTTGACGGCAGCTGGCTGTGCCCGCGCACAGCCAGCTGCCGTCAAAAAAGGGTATCTTGGGGAAAGGGTATCTTGGGATTATCTTGGGGAAAGGGTATCTTGGGGAAAGGGTATCTTGGGAAAAGGGTATCTTGGGATTTATTGGTTAGGGGAAAGGGTTATTGAGCCTTTTTTGACGCAGATGGCTGTGCCCGCGCACAGCCATCTGAGTCAAAAAAGGCTCAATAACCCTTTCCCCTAACCAATTTCTAACGGGTCAATAAATCTGGCAAAGACAAAAGTTTTAATTTTGTTATAGATGATAGTGACTACCGTACAGACGGAGGTAAGGTTTTCAAATTTGTAAGTAAATTTGAAACATGGCAATCCTCTTTACCCAAGCATGACATTTATTTTTAAGGGAACATCTTTAAAATTTGGTAGGGATATTTCTAATGCTTTTATAAACTTTTATGCTTCTAACTAACGTCTGAGTGGAGAGTTCAAGAGAAGTCAAAAGCGAATGAAGAAGTTGATCAAAGACTCCCATAGCACAATGGGGATTGGACAAGAGATTTTTAATGCAGAATTTGAGGCTTTTGACTGAAAGAGGATATTAAGCTCCTAAAGAAGGGAAAACGTCCAGGCTCTGATAATATTCACTCTGAGTTTATCAAACCTTTGGTATATAATGCCCAAATGAATTTTCTATCTATTTTAAATCAAAGTTGGGGCAGTCATGGGCTCACTTAGTGGAATAAGGCCATTATTATTATAATCTTAAGCAGATAACATTAAACGCTATCGACTTATTGCACTGACTAGTGTTCTGTTGAAGATTATAAAAAAAGATGGTAGTCTCTAGATTAACCTGTTTTCTGGAAATTAACAGTCTTTTGTCTCCTAAACAAGCAGGACTCAGGCAATATTATTTCGTAGTCCAACAGGTCTTTTATGTTAGCCAAGCGATTAAGGATTCCTCAGACAAACGTTTGTCTGCCCTGGCAGCATTTATAGATTTTGAATCAGCTTGTCATAAAGCATGGAGGTTATCCAGAAATGACAGAACTGAAGAATAAATGGTAGGATGTTTTAATGGATTTAGAACAGCGTTTCTTATCACAGCGTTTTTCTGCTGTTAGATATGGAAGCGGTATTTTCTCATTTAAACAGACTGAAACTGGCCTTCCCCAGATAATAGCGATCGGCCCAATTCTATTAAATATTTTTACCAGTGATTTACTGTACACTTTGGCATCGTGGATGGATTCTGCCCTTTTCTTGACTTGCTTAGAAGGAGCAGAGCTCCTACAAAGAAACGAAGGTAGTTTAATCCCTTAACAATTCTCTGTAAAGTTTGGAGTGTTGTTGCCTAATTAATGGTATGAGAGGAATCAGGAGAAGACCACTAGCCACTTCTTTACTCTGATGAGACAGCCTTTTACCCTGAATTTGAAATACAATAGAGTAGATGCTCAACGCAATGGTTATACTAAATATTCGGGATGCATCCTGGATACACGCGTAAATTTATGGAAACAAGTAGAATAATTGAAAAATATGGTCGTGAGGAGAGACTCTTTGGCTGTCTCAAGATGACTGAGCCAATCAGACGTTTTAGGCTATGATCGACGGACCCTGAAAGCTTACAAAAAAAATTTCCCCTCCAGTGGATTTCTGTACATTGTGGGATTTGGATCAATGAAACTGACTCACTCGCTAAGAAGGGAACTTTGATAGAGTAACGCATTAATTGTCTTTTCACAAAACTAATCTGTCAATCTGGCTTTTAAGAAAATAATTAAGCAAGATAAGATTCAATGGGCTGTGGGCAAGTTTGATTGTGTTTTGTGGATTAAGGCCGACTGACTGCACTAGAGTCCTAGGCCTATGGGGGAGATTTTCTCCATGAGGGACTATCTAAGGGATCCTAGCCCGTATTTACTCACGATTTCGGAGAAAACCACGGAAAATTCTGAACGGCTAGGTTGACAGGCGAAATCGGGATTTGAACCAGGCACCTCCCGCCTTTCAGTTTCGAGAGCAGGACCTCTCAGCCACTGATGGGGCGGGCTATGGGTAAGAATTGGTGGATACTGGGGATGGAAAGATCTAGTCCCACTTTTTCAAGAAAGACAGCAATAACTCTCTCCTGAGATCTTACTCGACATGAGTGTTTGCGAGACCGTTTCTATAAAATTAGTGAGGTGGATTCCGCAAGCTATATTTCTTGTGACTCCCATCAACCTTTGAACAATTGTGCTGCACTATCATGTCCTGAGATATTGTTAAAATATACTGGAGAGCACGTGAGCAGTGAAGGCTTGGGCGCTATTGTTTGGCGTTTGTAAAATAAAATAATAAATGGCAGAGCACCCATTTTTAAGTCTTTCCAAGTTGAAAATTAATTAAAATTTCGATATGTCTATTTGGCCTGTCGTGCTGTAACTGCCGTATACATGTATCGATTACTGCGATATTTATATAGGTCATTTCTGTGTACTGCACCATGTACCTTATTTAAAATGGTGTATGCAACATTTACAAGAGCACTAAAACAAATTCCAATATATTACACTCTATGGGCAGTCATGCTTAAAGCGTAATTCATCTATCTGAAACAAAACAAAGTTGGTGTATGTATTGCAAATTAATATTCTCCATCGAAAGCACAGCATGTAGCATTTATAGTTCTTGTAAAGGAACGTTCAAAAGAACTCTAATGCATTACTGTCTATGGCGGTTTAGAAGCATTCCCAGCAAACACGCACAGGTTCTCTGAACATCTATTAACGTTAAGAAGACGTTCAGAAAACGTCTTCTGAACGTTAATAGACGTTAAGAGAACCTGTGTGTGTTTCCTGGGTTAATATGTTTCAAGCGCAATACAATATTACAACAGCTTACTTTTAATTTAAAGTGTGAAAATAACATTTTAATTCTTTTACAGGGTTCTTCACAAATTACATCAATAATGGTATACATCTTTTTTTGTGAATATGTCCGAAATCTCGACAAGTTTGACGACTATACATCGTCAGATATGGCATAGAGAGGACTGTTGTGTTGGAAAGAGTTTTATAATTGATGCGTATGACATCAATTGGTGATCTATTTTTCTTATTTTTCAGTAATAATAAAGAAAAAGCCTTTTTGCACGGTCTTACTTGTAAATCTATTGTAACAGATGCCATGCTTGTTTCATAACTGGTTAGTTTCAATATAATCTTAATATGTTTCGTCTACAGCATAAAAAAATAATGAACTATACAACATAAAACTTCTTACAATGAATTATGTTAAAATTTAATGAACCTTAGAAAATTATTTTCGTTCCTTCATATGAAGCAATTGATTCAATTGAAAATTCAATCATTAAACCATGGCTTAAAAGTCAATTAAATATTTCTAACCTCAATAAAGTTTACCTAATTCAAATATTTTTCCTTTTCTAATACTGCGGTTATTACAGAGAACGAGGAAAACATTTTTTAGCAATTCCAGTTCAAAGAATTTTTCTTAAACAAACAACATCCATTTTGAAAATGCAATTTAAATTCAATAACACGCTTTTATTCTTCTTAGCACCATAATAATTATTTTATTTTCTAACGGCAGTATAATATCCTGGACGAAAGGTTTCTATTTGGCCGGGCTTTCGTAACTCAATTGTCCTTCTTTTTCGAAAAATACTTTTACAGCTCTTTTCATGTGTATTCTAAAGCATAAATAGCTATTTTTTTTTCACTATAATGTTTGAATAACCTTAATGTGCTAGATTTTTTTACTCCTTTTTTGTGAAGGAAAAGAAAATTGCTCGTATGATAGCTATTGATATTAGAAAAAAAGTAAAGCAAAATATATTTACTCATTTTTGTAAAAAGTGTTACAAGTAAAGGAAAAAAAAGCAATAAAATTAGGATTGTAATCAATGGGAGGAAGCTGAAAGATCAGAAATTCAATTATTTTTTGAATTTATTTAATAACTTATTGCATGAATACAATGGTAGTGAACTCATTTATTTTTTATATAATAGAACTTTTTGATAGCTAATATAACTCATATATAATTCCTAAAAATTTTCTTTTTATGAAACTTTAATTTCTATAATTGATAATTTATTAAAATTCCATGTCTTGCACACTAAATATAAAATATTTCTAAAGAGAAATATCTCGCATTTTAATTTTACGGAAAGAATACAGAGCATCAGGGACGTAGTCAGGGGGAGGTGCCATGCAAGGGGCGCACTCCTTGAAATTTAAAATTTTTGTGAAATGCGTGTCAATAAATCAAGCATTTTGTGAGAAGTTTTACAATTTTCACCTTTTGGGCACTCCCGACATTTTTTTTCTCTCTACGGCCCTCTAGTACAAAAAAATAATTATTTTTTATTATGTTTTGCTCTTCAGTTGAATTCACTATAATAGAATCCTCAGTGTATAATATTTTAAGAAATGAAAAATGCCTAAGTATGAAGGCTTATGAGAACTAAATTAGGAAAAGCACCATTATTTAGATTTTCTTTCTTCATTATTCTTCATACTCTCATTCAAGCAGATTAAAGCATGCATACCGTGTTTGAAGCTTTCTTACCGATGACTTTATGCATTAAAATGCATGTTCTTTTGATACTTATAACCCGACTTCAGAATTTATACTCGTCGCATTAACGACTTGTGTCCAAAATGCCGTACGTAGTAATTTGTAGCAATTTGTACAGGGTGTCTCCAAAAAGGGGGTAAGACGCTTTAATTCTTTATCTATTACAGATAAGTGGACAGTGTAAATTGAAAAAAAATAGTTCAAAATAAGGTAGGGAAAATGACTATATGAAGAAAGAATTCCTATCGTTAATTTTCCAAGAGTTACACTTAATTTGTATATGTCTCATATAAAAAATATCACAATTAGTAAAATGTGCCGCATACATTAATGAGGTGCAACATTATTTCATTTATCAGAGGTATGAAGTTGAATATATGCTGACTTAAACCACTTTGTAATGACTCTGGGAAGGAAAAAATCTCGTGGAATCATCGCGTTTCAGGGGACGTACAAAAAGTACGAAAGAAAATAATACTTTTGAACCCTAGCAATAAACGTTTACATTCAATGTATAACCCCTGACCATCTATGTTTAAAGATATTTCTGAGCGTTTTATAATGAAATCTTGAAATTTCGTCATCACCTCATTTAAATATGGGGCACGTTTTACTAACTGATAATTTCTTCATTTGAGAGTCGTATAGAAATTTAAAATGTGCATTTTTTTTAAATTAACGGGAGGAATTTTCTCTTACCGTAGTCTCTATTACTACCTTATTTTAAGCATTCTTTAAAATTTACGTTGCCCACTTATCCCTAAAGAATTAAAGCACGTTACCACCTTTTTGGGCCATCCAGTATAGCTATATGTACTGGACAATATGTATATGATATCATATGGTGTAAACACTTACTTTAATCGAATCGAATTTTGTATGATTTAAGGTTTAAACGCTTACTTTAATCGAATGAATAATCGTAAACACTTATTTCAATCGAAATGACTTAGGTGCCGAAGTCCTTTTATAAATTGAGACCAATCCATTTCATTTTATATCTACTTTACTTTAATCGATTTTTTAATTTACAAACATTAAAAGAGAAATACAGCATCCACTTTGATTTCTTTAGTTGCCTGCAATAGAGAAATCTTTAGCACTGAACTCTACATAAAACACTGCTTCATAAAGTAGAAAATTAATGCGTCTAACAGTGAAAACTTTAATTCATTCCTTATGACATCTGTTTCTTGTTGCAAGTACTGTGCTGAAAATATTACCGTGTTTGTTAAGTAGCTCCGGGAATTCCGTGCTGAAGCGCCGGAGTCCTTTTATAAGATGACAACCAATGTATTTCATTTTTATCCACCTAAAGGCTAAAGGGTAAAGCAACTTTACCAGTGTCTGTCAAATCATACAAGCGATATTTATTCGCGTTTTATTTGAAGTAGCTAAAGAAAAGAAAAATTGTGTCATAGCACCACTTTCTATAATCTCTTCAGAAGGTTGTCCACTGGCGACTAAAAAGGTGACTTTTGCTACTCATTTAAAGATTTGGCTGGGCGACTTTTTTGATCCAAAAACGGCATTTTCGTTCAATTTTCAAGTTTTTGGCTATTTGTACCTTACTCCAGCCGACTCATTTAAATATCAGATTTCGGTTTTTGTCAACTTCCTTTTACTTTTAAAATTTGCTATTGAACGTTCATCAAACATTCTAATTTATTTTTTAATTGCGCTATAAAAATAAATGTACTATATGCTCTTATATAACGAATGAAGTTTTTAATTTTATTCATTCCTTCTTAAATGAAGCTAAAAGACGTATTTTTTGTTTATTTCTTAACTACCTAATCCTGCAAAAATACTACTAGTTTGCCAACTAAAATGAAGAAAATGGCTACTAAACTGGCAACTTTTTTTTGTGTCGGCGAGGCTACTAATGATACTGTTTTTGCCACCTGACATTGGTGGACACCCTGCTTCATCGAAGCAAATACCACACCCGCTTACACTTCACCATGAAAAAACAAGATCTAAATTTCTTTCCTTTTTTTATCCCTTTTCTTATGCTTTATGCAATACAGAAGTCTGAAGTTCAGTGTCGAAAATCACGGAAATCTGAGTCCTGACGCACAGAAAGTTTCCTATTTCATAAATTTGATACAAATTAAAATCAAACTTAATTTATGATAGTTTGTATAAAGATTTTTAAAAAATAAATAAATGCTGAAAGTGAGATGAAAAATATCTATATTGAGACGGTTTAATAGTTACACATAAAAAATGATTTTTTGCAAATTAAGTTTCTGGTTAATTAAATACATTTCTCAATAATAATGCGAATTATATCGTTTGCATATAAGAACTGCATTATTATTATTTTTTATATTCCGTAGAAAGACTATAGAGTATTAATGATTATTTTAAGATAGGGAATTTCTGTTGGAAAAATTAAGAAACGTATCGTAAATCACCTTATAAAATATCGGACGTCACAGACCCTCTATAATGCGTTTTGTTAATACTCTTTTTCTGTTCCTTTGAGAATGTGCG
The DNA here is from genome assembly GCA_038373885.1 of Cheiracanthium punctorium. Classification (NCBI taxonomy): domain Eukaryota; kingdom Metazoa; phylum Arthropoda; class Arachnida; order Araneae; family Cheiracanthiidae; genus Cheiracanthium; species Cheiracanthium punctorium. The sequence continues at coordinate 665,075 of JAWZYV010007467.1, read as the reverse complement.
TGAGAAGTTTTCTCAGCTGTCATGCTCTGTTTCGTCTTTAAAAAATTCAGATAAGATATAAACTAAAATTTTATTTAAGAGAGCGAAAAAAAAAAATTATATCGCCCTTGACAATGCGAGGGGCGGGGGGTTACGTTTTATGCATGGTCTGTTATCCCATAGAAATTAAAGGCTGTACGAAAATCAATAAATTACAAATTCAACTAATGATATACTTTCTTTTGGCCAAATCATATTTACCTTTTGTTTAGAGTTCCTATAAAATCTATGCAGTATATACAAATTTTCCCAATTTCTTTGGAAAAAAAAAAAAAACGAACGTGGAGTATTACAGTAAAATTAAGCATTAATCTCGTCCTTGGGACTTGTAACTATTGTCTGTATTTTTCTCATGCCTATAAAGAAATAAATGTGAAAGGTGTCATTTATTAAGAAAAAGTGTTATGCAAGCATTGTGCGAGGGGACAATGAAAGCGAAGGAAACAGGAGAAAGAGAGTGCGAATACTTTATTTTAATTAACTTTTAGGATGCAGTATCCGGCTCTTTACGCTGTTGGAGGCTGTCTGCAAAATCCCCGGGTAGTTAAATTTAAAAGATGCATTGTCTAGGTTTGTGTTTTGGCTTAGTCCCTTTTGGTTTAAAATATATTTATTGAATAGTTTAGAACAGTCAAACATTTTGGGAATAAGAGTGATGGAATAAAAATTCAGGTTAGTTAGTTTTCTAAGCGTGTAAATAAAGAAACAAAAAAAGTTAAAAGTTCTGATTAATAAGCATGAAATACAGCATACTGTTACGAATTCTAATCAAGCTGGAACTCGGGAAACTTATTTTGAAATTTTATTTATTTTTTGGTACACCTGTTTTTCAACAGCTGTCAGCCACAATTTATAGACTAAAAATTGTGTTGATTTAGTTAATCATTAATTATTAACTTTTAAACAGTGGAACTTCAAGATATTGTTGCGGAATTACTCTGCTACTCATGGGGTTCGTCGTTCTAAAGTCCTGTTGGTGTAAAAAGTTCAAGTAAAAAGTCACTTGTCAGGATGGAACACAAACTTTATTGCTTCTAGAACTTCGTAGAACAATCAGCTGTACACAATTCACAAGCACAATTTAGCAGTAACGTGCTTTTAACAATCCGCTTGGATGAGAAGCTCTCACAAATGCTGTATTTCTCACACAAAATAAGTCACTTTCACAGGCAAAAATTCCGTGGAAATATTCAAGGGATATAGTACACAATCCCTTAAGACACAGCAATGAAGAATTTACACACAGCACTTTAAATTCAAAGCTTCACGAACAGCGCGCTAAAATACAGCTTCTATAGCACTATCAATTCACAGAAAACAAGCCTACTAAGAGCTCTTCACACATTGAGCGTTCAACTCGCACTCAACTTTCGGGGCGACGCGCGCTTTTATAAATAGCCGACGCAGGAGGTACAAGAGGTTTCCAGAAAAGTCAATTTCTCGAGGGTTCTACATAAAGCGTGAATTTTGATTACGTCATAGAAGAGAAATGTTAGGTTATTATGCGTTTTTAATGCGGGAAAAACAACTTCCAGGCCCCATTGGGAAAATCGCGCCAAATGACCAAAAAGTCGCCAAGCTTGGCGACTTTTGGCGAAATATCGCCAATTTGGCGCCAAAAATAAGTCCCCAAAGGTGAAGAGATCTAAGCTCTAGGACCAATATTTCTCGAGTTTTCTAGAACCTCGATTGAAAAACAATGGCAAACCGAAACCTCCATATCTCCGGTTCTAATTGGCCGATTTTGATGCAACAAAAAGCAAAATTTATCTGTTTGAAGCGTAGAATACGAATTTTAAACCATTTTAAGCCACAGAGCAGCGGGTTGCCCCGAAAATTCGTAACATTGCCCCCTTCCCAAGGACTGCACGTCCCGGGCAGTACAATCCCTAGTTAGAAGATCACACAAGTACCTACACTGTATAACACTTAACAAGAGCTTAAAAACATAATTCAAGCAAGTAATCAATAGCACAATAAGCAAATACACATTAATAAATAAATAATCAACATAATAAATAATTACACTGTAATAAATCATAAACATAATAAAGAAATACGCATTAATGAAAACTAATATATTACAAATATGTACACTAGCGTTGTTACGCAATACTGTAGTATATTACAAACTAATATATTACAGTATTGCGTAAGTAGTGAGTGAAAGAGAGTTGAGGAAAGAGGAAGAGAAGGGAAAGACAGGAAAGAAATGAGAGATGAAAGAAAAGAGGAATTACGCCATAGTGACCATGGTCTGAGCTAATTACAACCGCGGTAGATGGCTAGCCGATCGTAATGTAAAACTCTTGGCTTCGAGTTTGGTGACTTACGAATCCGTACGATGACGCCATTCAGCCGGTTTAGGACTGTGTAAGGACCGTCCCACGGCGATTGCAGCTTGGGAGACAGGCCTTTCCGTCGAGTAGGATTCCATAGCCAAACTTTGTCACCTGCGTTGAACTCGTGTCCCGTAGCCTTCGTGTCGTAGCGAGTCTTCATCTTTTCCGTATTCAGGTTGATCCGCTCCCGAGCAAAATGATGCACATCTTCAAACCGTGCCCGAAGGTTTTCCACGTACTCCTCTGGCGATGAAGGCGCATCTGGAGGGCGGCCAAACACTAGATCGGCGGGAAGACGAAGATCTCTGCCGAACAACATCTGGGAAGGTGTGAAGCCGGTAGTCTCATGGACGGCGCTCCTATAGGCCAGCAGGTAGAGGGGCAGTTTCTTGTCCCAGTCCTCTTGATTCCTAGATACCAAAAGCGAAAGGTTGTTTAAAATTGTGCGATTGAACCTCTCCACCATGCCGTCGGATTGTGGGTGTAAAGGCGTAGTCTGGGTTTTGTCCATTCCGAGAAGTTGGCATAGTCCTTTAAAGACTGCAGAGGTAAAGTTCGTTCCTTGGTCGGAATGAAGTTGCAGAGGTGTTCCATATCTGGAAATCCATTTTTGCACCAGTACCTCTGCTACGGTCGTAGCTTCTTGATCGGGAATAGGAAACGCTTCGGGCCATTTAGAGAAGTAGTCAATGACAACTAGGATGTATTTGTTGCCATCCGAAGTTCGCGGAAAAGGTCCCAGGATGTCGAGGGCAATCCTCTCAAAAGGCGCTCCTACATTATAACGATGTAGTCTTCCATGGCTTCGTTTCTTTGGGCCTTTACGGGCGGCACAGGCGTCACAAGCTTGACACCACTTTTCGACGTCGCCTCGAGCCCTAACCCAGTAGAAGCGCTCGCGAACTTTCTGCAGGGTCTTCATCACGCCAAAATGGCCTCCAGTGTAGCCATTATGAAGTTCTTCTAGAACCTTCGGAATCCTCGAACGAGGGAGTACTAACTGCCATCGGAGCATCTTGCCGTCGTCCGACTCCCATTTACGATACAGGACTCCATTCCTCAGGCGAAGCGAATCCCATAAAGCCCAGTACTGTTTTGTTGCCGGACTGTAAGATGATATTTCTTGCCAACTGGGCTTAGCGCTGGATTTTTCCATAAATTCCACAATAGGTTTGATGTCGCTGTCTGCTAATTGGTCCACCCGAACATTTTCGTCACTCCAGGGATCGTGAGATGGTGCCGATGATGTAACTTGGCGGACAACGGGATGTTTCAGATGGTAATTTTTCTCTACCCTGGAGCAATAGCGACAACTGTCTATGCAGGGCCTTCTCGACAAAGCATCTGCATTTCCATGAGATGACCCTTTCCGATGACGTATCTCGATGTCATATTCTTGTAATCGCAGTATCCACCTGGCTATTTGGCCCTCTGGATTCTTGAAATTTAGAAGCCAGGTTAAAGAGGCATGGTCCGTTCGGAGCAGGAACTTTCGGCCGTACAGGTAATGATGGAAGTGCTCCACGGCTTTAATGATAGCAAGAAGTTCCTTTCTCGTAACACAATAGTTACGTTCTGCCTTTGAAAGGCTTTTGCTCCAGTAAGCAATGATGTGTTCTTGGTAGGGATCGACCGATACCACATTTTCGACGATGACCGATACCGATACTTTACCTATAACTTTTTTCAGAATTAGCCGATACCGATACTTTTAAGTTATGGTATCGGCCGATACCGATACTTAACCGATACCGATACTTTACATAATTTAATGTCATTTAAACCTACATCTGTATTCTGGGCAGTTTTTGTAACGAGAGTGTAGTTCTCGTTAAAATGAATAACAGCATGATGAAATTCGATCCCAATAGAAAGCATTAAAAAGAAAAAGCAGTGGATACATTGAAGTGTGAATTTACAGTAGTTCTAGTCTTTCTTTTCTATTCAATCATGCCGACGAATCACCGAATTTATGAAAAACTGAGCGCTGGGAAGCGTCTTAGTGTGCAGGTTCGGAATTCTTTCTCCTCGTGTGGCTGTCGATCTAGTGGTCTAGAGTTTTGGGCGATTTTCTCCAGATGTTACGTGAATATGCGTTAGATTCCCTTAAAAAGTTCTCCGCCCAAGGACCCCCCTATACGTAGATGCCCCTCATTTAGGATTGACAGAACACAAACGGGGGGGGGGTTAAAGGGATATATTAATAAGAGAATCCATTTCCAGTGCCGACTGGTGCAAATATTTAAATCATATTTTCTCAACCTCTATTTTGTCGCCTAATTGTTGCTATGAGCCAGATAAAAGGTCTCCATATTAGACCCAAAACAGCTTCCTGCTTGCTCTTACTATATGCCTTTGTTTTTGATTCATGCCTCTATTTTGTGCTTACAAAATTAAACACATGAAATTTATTCAACTTCAAAGCTTGCAAGTTTTATTTAGATTTTCTTTAATTATAATTCTTTCACATATGAAAATATCTTTTAGATTACTTAAGCTGCATTAAACTGTGATAATGTATAAACTGTACAGTATTATGTAAGTACATATGTATTTAGATATTGTTCATTAAATACGCCAATATAGGCTATATAAAATAGTATAGTTTACTATATATAAAAAATACTAAAGTTTAATTTTGCCCCCCTTTTTGCCCCACCGAAATTGCTCCCTTGACGCAACAATGAGTCGCGGCCCATAGTTTGGGAACCACTGATCTAGAGCACACAAAGGGTGCGAGTATTTTTACATTTGCAGAGGGGCACCATGGAGGGGGGGGGGATATGTCCGACAAACGTCATTCGGTTCAAATCCTATTCCCGTTTGCATTCGCAAAAATACGATTCACTTCCGATAGCAGAATGCTACTTTCGGTTTCAAATATTTCCGGCTGACTAATATTAAAATGTCTGTATCTGAAGTTCTATAAGCTAAATAGAAACAAATTCCTCAAACGTATTTCGAAGGCTGAAATATTACACTTTAACACACATATGGGCAACCGGCGGCCCGCGGGCCGGATGTGGCCCGCCACGGCTTTTGATCCGACCCGCGGAACATCTGAAAACTCCGTATAAACAATTCAATATCCCATATAAATCCCAATTATACGGCCCGCCACTTCGCTAAAATCCGCAAGTTTGGTTCAAAGTTTGCCCATACCTGCTTTAACACTTTAAAGGTCGTCATCCCCTGAAATATCAAATGATATCAAGGACCGTCTCCCCCATCAATTTTGATATCTATATCATACCCAAGCCGAATCATATGACCTTGCGCCAATTTTTTAAATAAAAATTTAAAGTATGTCTCTTAAGCGTGAAATTAAATCAAGAGCAAGACTTTCTCCAACGATATCAAAAGTCTATATATACAGTAGAATCTCCCTAAAACGAAGTCTCCTTACAACGAATTTCTCCCTATAACGAAATTTTTCATGGAAACGTAACTTTAAGGCTTAAATAACACTATAAACATTCGCTATATAACGAAGAGCTTATCTTCCCATACCGAATATTTCAGATTTACCTTTTGAAGAAAATTTTAATTTTTGAACAGACCACTTAGTGGAAGAGTGACAGATGATAAAAATGGAGGCCAGGAAAATGAAACTGACTCCGATAATGAAGACACTTCATATTACTATATGAACAAATCGGGACTTTGCCCATATAGTAATAAGGCCCTGGGCTTCACGAACAAAACCACAGCAAACTTTAATGCTTCAACCTTTCAAAACCATTAAAAATAGGTTTCCAAATGGAAGAAAATGTGTCTCACTTTATTTTCAGCGGACTTTTAAAATGTGAATATTTTTATGAAAATTTAAAATCACAGAATGCAAAACAATGTAAAATAACGGAATTTTGAAGTAAAATAAACGTAACTGCATTACATATTTTATTCTCTAAATTCGTGGATTGTCTTTACTTTTGAACATTTCATTTATACAATGAAAAGTAAGAAACCGTAAGTTTAACAAATTTATAATAAATACCAATTTATTTTTAATTGAAAGTCATAATTTAATATTTTTAAACATCGAATTAACTAAAAAGTTTGTAATATTTGCTGAAATAACTGCAAAAACCTCTAATCTCTGTATAATGAAATTGTCTCTATAACGAATTTTTTTAACTTGTATATATACATATATGAATGAACTCTTTTTCGAGTCCACACAGTGAGAAAATAAACGTTTATAAAACGGAAGTAAAATTATAGCCTACCTCTCGACATTTGTTTTTCGCAATCCTTGCAGATAGCGTATTTAGTGTTCGCACCAATTCAAAATAATTTAGAAGAATAGACGATTGTCCTGTTAAACTGTCATCTAACGATTCTTTGTCCATAATTTTGGCCACACTTGGTGATACGACATCCATTTAGCGATGGTTAGAATTAAAAAAAAACACACACAGTTCGAAAACACTCGCGCAAATGTGCCAATGAAACGACGCCTCTCATCTCATTACCAAAATAAAGACTCCAGAATGGTGTTGCGCCTGCGTGGTTTCTTCTGAAAAGCGAAGTATCGGTTGAAAAGTATCGGTGAAAATGGGTGAAAGCAACAGGAACCGATACTTTTCCGATACTTTTAGAATCGAAAGAACCGATACCGATACCTAAAAAAATAGGAGGTATCGGCGCCGATACTATCGGTTGCCGATACTATCGGTCGATCCCTAGTTCTTGGCCATCTATCTCCTGGGACAAAACTGCTTCAACACTCTCCTTACTTGCGTCTGTGTACAGGATAAATGGATTGTCAGGGTGAGGATACGACAGGATCGGCGAAGATGTTAAAGCCGTCTTCAGTTCGTTGAATGCGTCCTCACATTCCTCAGTCCATAGAAATTTCTGTCCAGTCCCGGTCAATTTGTGAAGAGGTCTTGCAATTTGAGAAAAGCCCTTCACGAATTTTCGATAGTAAGTACACAGGCCGAGAAAACTTCTTAAGTCATGGATATTCTAGGGACGACTCCAGTTCTTGACTGCGGACGTCTTTTCGGGATCGGTTCGGACTCCGTGGGCGGATATTATGTGCCCCAGGTAACGTACTTCCCGACGAAACAAATTGCACTTCGATGGACTTAGATTCAAGTTTGCCTCTTTTAATTTCTGCAGTACCTTTCGAATGTTCTCGAGATGTTCTTCGAAAGTCCTTCCGACGATGATGATATCGTCCAAATAAACGAGACATACTTCGTAGGAAAGTCCTCTCAACACTGTCTCCATTAGTCGCTGGAATGTAGCAGGTGCGTTGCAGAGTCCAAAAGGAATAACTTTGAACTGCCATAATCCTTGTCCCGTGGAGAACGCAGTCTTTTCACGGTCGTCGGGATGAATTTCCACTTGCCAGTAACCACTTTTCAGATCCATATTGGAAAACCCGATAAAGTGTCCAAAGTGTCTTCTATCCTGGGAAGAGGGTAGCTGTCTTTCTTGGTAATGTCATTCAGACGTCTGTAGTCAACACAGAACCGGGTGGAACCATCCTTCTTCCGGACCAAAACAATTGGCGAGGCCCAGGGACTAGTTGATGGCTTGATGACGTCATCACGCTGCATCTCCTCTAAAAGTCTGCTCACCTCTTCTTGCTTAGCAAACGGCAGCCGCCTAGGATGTTGCTTGATAGGAGAATGGCTGCCTGTATCTATCCTATGTTGAGTTAAGCTCGTACGGCCAAAGTCACCGGAAGTACGAGAAAAGAGGTCTTCAAATTCAGCTATTACTTTCTCCGCAGCGCTTCTCTGTTCTGCCGTTAACTCCACGTCTTGTATTAATTCCTTCGTCAGGCACTCGGAAGATTTAGCTGTCGTTTGGCTGATGTTCTTATTAATGCAGGTAACAGGAGTGCATGTCGCCAACACTTCATTTTTCTTTATCACCTTCGACTTGTCCGTCACATTTACTACTCTAACTGGAATTTATGTTCTCGACAAGTCCACAAGTGTTGCTCCCACAAATACTCCTCTGACGAAATCACTATTGTTTGGGTGTTCGATTAATCCAAAGCGGAATTTATTGCTTTCTTTTACTGTTCCAGAAATTATTGAATCAGTTCTGGGAGGTAGAGTGATATCAGTCTGGGCTATTATTTGCTGAACAGGTAAAATAGTTTCATTTTTAATATCGAACGCAGCTATTTCTTCTGAGTCTGAACGAAGCTCATTATTCTTAAAGTCCAAGTTAAATTTGTGCGATTTTAAAAAGTCGACTCCGAGAATAAAACAGTCTGTAATATTGGCGACATATACCACATGGTCGTATCTGGCATTCCCAAACGTGATTTCTACTTGCGCTTTTCCGCCCACTTCGATCTTGTCACCTGTCACAGTCTGGAGGGTCAGCGAGGGTGGAGTCCAGAAAATCTTCAAGTTTAATTTCGTGGCGATAACAACAAATCCTCGATAACAACAAAATACATCTATTCCAACAGCTTAGTGCAGCTCTGAATGTAGAGGAGAGTAGGGTATTATGGAATGCCATTTTAATTTTTCTCAATATAACTTAGAGGTTTTTGAAATAACCCCCAAAATCATCATGAGTACATACTATATCTAAATGTCACTTGAAAAGAAAAATGCCATTTATTTTGGGGTTTTTTTTAGAAAAAAAATACTTTAAAAAAGTTACAAAGAGAAGGTATTATGAAATAGTCAGTTTAAACGGGAAAAATTAATTGTTCTTCATAAAGCATTGATGCATAGTTATTTTTAACTTTAAAACCAAATTTTTATTGTTATGTTCAAATCACCTCTGTTTCGAGTGGGGGAAGTTGGGGTACAATGAAACATGCTGCCTAAAATCAATAGGATTTGTCACAGAAAGTTGAAATTCACACACATATTATGCAAATATATGTTTCAGTTACTGATGTGATTTGGAGACAATAGAATTTTTACAACAAGAGAATAGAAAATTATTGGACTTTCATCATCGAAATGAAATTTCGTTACTAAAAGTAATTTTGTTTTACCTCCATGTTTTCATATGTATAATTTTTTTTCGGAATATCGTGATCACTATGGTGTGGTCTTCATACTTCCAAAACCAGAATTAAAAAAGAAAAATACTAAGAATTAGTAAAAATGTGTTTAGTTTGTAGCCTCAATTTGGGGTACAATGAAATATTGTAGATGGGGAACAATGAAACATGTTTCATTGTACCCCGGGTGTATGCGTTCACTTAAATTAAATATGTTACTATTAAATATTTAGATTGAGATCTGTATAGAGCACATAAAGTTAACCAAGAACTGTTTTTAAATCATTTACTATCTTCTTCAGACTCTGAAGATGGTGGCAATCCAGATTGTCTTTCTACTAAAATCCAAACAGTGCAGATTATGAGATAGTCCCACATAACATGCATGACACAAACAGTATCGCTCTAAATGATTATGTTTTCATTAAGAAAGGCGAATTTAAATGTACAGAAATGTACTCTGTTGGGAATACAATAAACTTAAATCAAACGGAATACGAAGTTCTGAACGTAAAACGAGTCCCAGCTTCAAATTTGTTCATTCTTCGGAAATATATATTTTTGTAAAGCCTCTAATTTTTTCAAAACTACCACCTTCTGTTCCTTCAGGTAGTACAGAAAGAGAAGCATAAATGTTAATTTTTAGTTTGATTTAAGTAAATTTGATATAAAATGAAAAACTATGGGCTCACCTCTAATAAAAGTAATATGTTTTCATGTCAAGCTACTACAGTTTAATTAAATTTGTTTTTTTCCATTTAAATTTCATATTTATGTCAATTAATGTTTACTATAAATATACATAAAACATGAATGCTCAAGTCTGAATATTGACTCATAGTATTTGAGTGTTTGTGAAGTGTTATTAAGTGTTTCATTGTACCCCGAGTATGCGGGGTACGATAAAACACTGTCGATTTTCACCTTTTGCAATTTTTTAAAAATGGAAAAGCTATTTACAAAGTCATAAAAATTCATTTAGATGGGGAAAAGAGTAGGTTAAAAGTGTCCATTAATTTTATTTTTGTGCGTGCAAACTTGTGATCAGGAAAAGAAAAATAGTAAATTTTGTTTCATTGTACCCCAACTTCTCCTATTTACAAAATCTTCTTTCTCTGTTCCGGCACAGTCAAGGTGGGCCCACAGGGGCAGCTGAAGCATTGAATCCAAATTTCTTCTCGTTGGTCTTCGGAGAATTTTCCGTTACAGATGATACATTCAGCGTCTTTGTTTCTCGGTTCTAGTTGATGGCATGAAACTCATTACAAAATTATTTATTACTAGCTGAAGTACCCGTCCTTGACGGGTTAGAACTGAATGCAAATTTCCAAAAAGCAAGAACTTTCGTCAGCATTGTAGGAGTACACAGAATGGATGGAGTATGTTGCCAAAGTAAATAAAGCGAAATTATAATTTTTATGTATTTTTAAAATATTACAGGTTAGAGAGTCACTAAGTAATATCATTTCATTCGCTTTAGTCGTAATTATGGGATGCGCGAACGAATATTTACGCATATTGAAATAATTTTCGCAAAATCTCAAAATCGAATCAACATTTTTGAAAAATTGGAAGCCTAGAATTTAAGTTGAGTGACAACCTATCCTGTCACCCAATTTCGCTTCATTTCCTGCAGTCTTTATTTCGTGATGCTGGAACAAAATTTCAGCATTTTAAAACGATTTTCGCAAAATCTCAAAATGTAATCAAAATATTTTAAAAATTCAACGCCTATAAATTAAGATTAGCAACTACCTATTATATCACTAAACTTCGTATCATCCGTATTAGTCGTTATTACGTGATGTTTGAAGAAATATAAACGTATTTTGAGAGAATTTTCACAAAATCTCATAATCTAATAAAAATGTTTAAAAAATTAGACACCTATAGTTTATGTTGAGCAACCACCTATCATGTGACTAAATTTCATATCATTCGCTTTAGTCGTTATTACGTAAAGCGTGAACAAAGATTCACTCAGTTTTAAACGATTTTCGCAAAATCTCGAAATCTGATCGATTTTTTTTTAATTAGATGCTTATAGTTTAAGGTGAGTGACCACCTATCATTTCACCAAGTATCATTTTTTCACCTTTGCAGTTATTACGTGATGTGCGAACTACAAATTTACGCAGTTTGAAATGATTTTCGCAAAATCTCAAAATCTAATCGAGATTTTTTTAAAAATTCGACGCCTAAGTTTTAACTTGAGTGAGCACCTATCATGACACCAAATGTCATTTCAATCGCTTCAGTCGTTTTTACATGATGCTCGAAAACGAATTTACGCAGTTCAAAACGATTTTTGCAAAATCCCAGAATCTAATCAAGATTTTTTAAAAATTTGACAAAATTTTTTAATTCCAAGAAATGTACAAACAAAAGTCTAATTTTATTCATATAGATTTCATAGTACCCGACGAACCATCTAGGAAAATGAACCTTGAAATTGACGGGCCAGACTGTCAGATAAGAAACGACCACAGTACAACAGACTACATTTCTTTTAATTTACATTATGCGTAACATTAATGTTCATGTCACGTGTATATTAGTAGGTTAAAATGTTTGAAAACTTATCTGCAAAAACTCTTTAAAATCACAGCTGTCAACTCTCAATGCGTTGAAACATGGGAATGTTTTTTCGAGTAGTTCATTGCATCCGTCGTGACAACAGCACTTAACCCTTTAACGCGCAGTGTTCTCGCTCTGGGAACACCATACTCTGACGTTTTGACTGTTGCCAGTCACGAAGAATAGATTTGATTTCTATGAAAACAGTTGCGGGTGACAGAGCTCCACGAGAATCCTTTACTTTTTAGCACGTCCTTTCCCGTACAAAAAATGGTCACGATTATTTTTAACAGCACTGACATCTGCTGAAAAATGGAAGAATGCAAAAACAGCTGGATAGACTGCCCAATGCTGAAAAAAAGGGCAGCCGTGGCCATCGCTCGACTTAACTACCAGCAAGATGGCGGACGATCCAAACGTTCATCGCGTGCCACAGATCTAGAGACCCTTTTTTGACGACAGCCTGGCTGTGGAAACGTTCATCGCGTGCCACAGATCTAGAGACCCTTTTTTGACGACAGGTGGCTGTGTCGCGTGCCACAGATCTAGAGACCCTTTTTTGACGACAGGTGGCTGTGTCGCGTGCCACAGATCTAGAGACCCTTTTTTGACGACAGGTGGCTGTGCGCGGGCACAGCCAGCTGTCGTCAAAAAGGGGTCTCTAGATCTGTGTCACGCGATGAACGTTTCGATCGTCCGCCATCTTGCTGGTAGTTAAGTCGAGCGATGGCAACGGCTGCCCTTTTTTCCAGCATTGGGAAAGGGTTTCGCCTCAAAGGGTTAACAGAGCCGAAAACTCGGTATTCCATATTTCCCGACTATTCCATAACACCCTCCTCTCCTCTGTTAATAAGAGATTAGAGTAGGAAAGTGTTTTATGACTAATGCATTTTGTATTCTTTATTTTCTTGTTTTAAGGTAAGCTAGCAGTTTCAATCGTTTTCTGAACATACCTTATGTACGGATATAAATACCTAAATGGATCATTGACTTCGCAATCTGTTTATCAAAATTAATTCAGCTCACTTCCTTTGAATATGTCAGATCTAAACTACTGTTTTCAGCTTCATTTGCATGTAAAATTATAGGTCTGCGTCCATTTAGAGCAATTCAAGAGAAAAACATTTGTTTCTTTGATTACTCGATTTCTCTTTTTTTTTAACTTTCTTTTCTTTTTTATAACTACTGTAAGATAAAATTTCACAAAGAAGAAGAACATGCGATAATGATCTAAAAAATGTGTTCAGTATATGAACAGTCTCACAAATCTAATCATTGAATCAATCACGTTGCACTGTTTCCTAGAATATTGATATATCGATTTGTTAAAGTATTTCAGTTACATACAGAATTCGCGACTTCGATTTATGATTTCAAACATATAAAAAGATTTTTTTTTAATAGTAGAAACTATTTATTATTTGATGTCCAAATGATTTAAGAAAATACCTACTTTTTTAAATAGTACTATTTTAAAAAGTTTTCTTAAATCATATTGTAGTTTTTTTTTAAATAGAAGTATACTTATAATGCACTTAAGATTGTATCTCTACATAAATATTTATAATTTAAGGTCTGGAAGAAGTATCTGGCAATTTATCTAAGTAAGCAAAAGCTATTGCTTATACGTTATGAAACTGAGGTGCATTTTAACTTTATTTCTTTCTTTTTTAATTCTGAATTTTTAAAGTACTAGAAGAATTGTTTTAAATGAGTACGTACTCAAAAGCCGTTTTATGTGAAGTACAAAAATCTTTTTTCCTCTTTAGGCTCTTGAGACCACTCTTCAGTTTATTTAAAAACTTTTAAGAGACGTTTCCAATTATTTTCTTCACATCTTCGGATGAATTAATTGATAATCCTCTTTGCTGCAAATTAATTTTACATGACTAACTTTTTTTTGCTTTCCGTCCACAAATGCAAATTATACGACAACGATTTTTACCAGTTTTGTCTAGATGTGCATACATAACAAATGTTATTTCTCATAAAACTATTTCACTGACATAATACAAGTACATTGAGTAAAAAGTATTACAATAGAAAATCAGTGACTTAAAACTAATAAAATATTTGTAAGTTAATTTTTATCTTTAAACATCGAATTTTTTTGAGTTTTTCTTATAAACTACTGATTTTTATAATTTTTTAACTTTCAGAGTATGTTGATTTGGCTCACATTTAATAGTTTCTAATGTACTGATTTTCATTAGATTTTAGAGTTGAAACCGTTGTGATTTGCATTATATTTTAACTTTCAGAGACTTATTATTTTCATTATATTTTAGCATTCAGACAGTACTGAATTGCATTAAAATTTATCGCTCAAAGCATACTGATTTCCATTATATTTTAGTGTTGGAAGCAAATTGACTTGTATTATATTTTTGCTTCCATAATGACCTTATTTTCATTATATTTTGGATTTCAGGATGCGCTAATTTGGCTAATATTTAAGAGTTAAGCTTCTACTAATTTACATAACATTTTAACACCGAAAACGTACGGAATTGCATTGTACTTAATCATAGAGCTTGCACAAACGGTGGGTCATATTCAGAGATGCTAGGCCGAGAACCAACGATGGGCACAGAAACGGGATCTCTGCCGGAAAAATACATTATCGTCGTCCAAAAAACACCTAACAAAATTCTCAATACAAAATGCGGGATTCATTAGAAACAGGCATAAATTCTCTAGATTTCCAATACCGTGAAAAAACAGAGGAACCATGAAGCGCCGAACATTTAAGAAAGCTGTCAGCAACTTTCAGTTCGGCGCTGATGCAAGGGGTCAAAAAGAGCTACAGAACACATGAATGGGGTTTATGCTGGGTGAGCTGTTTTTTAATAGTCTATCTATCTGCAGCTTTTTGAAGTAAAACTGCTTTCGTCGCGACTAGGGAGTAACTGAGATTTTTTTTTAACGGAAGTAACGCTCAGTAAAGGAAGTGACGTATATCCCTCCTCTCCTCTGTAGTTAGTGCTAAAAAGTAAAGGATTATCGTGAAGATATGTCACCCGCAACTATTTTTATAGAAATCAAATCTGTTCTTCGTGACTAGCAACAGTCAAAGCGTCAGAGTTTGGTGTTCCCAGAGCGGGAACACTGCGCGTTAAAGGGTTAAAAAATATATTCACTAAGCTCATTCACTAATCTGAAGAACAATGTCGTAATTTCTTTTAAAAATCTTTCTAACAAATTACTTTATTTGCAGACTCATTATGCAGCTTTTCATCACCAGAGATGAAAAAAAGGACAAACGATTATTTACGATCCATTAATCGGCAGAAAAATTTTTGTAATTTGTTCTTGGGTCATTAATGTTACCATATTGCTAACGGGTGGAAGTTGGAGAGAAGAATATTTCCGAAGTCCGCTCGTTATGATTGCAGTTCGATGAATCATTAATGAAGATTTTACATGAGACGACATGCATCATCAACAAAACTTATGTTTTATCTGTCTTGGAATTATGTTTTATTCATTACTATGTATCATAAATTAAGGGGGGGGGATATAGCTTTTTGTAAAATCCTGTTATAGCTTTAAGCGATGCGTGTAATTTCATTCGAATTCTTAAAATGTGGAAGAGAAATTGAAAGATGTGTTCTATCTTCAAAATAATATTTTTATATTTTCTCAGACTACATTTCCTTATATTTTACATTTAAAGTAGAAACAGAAACATTTTGTGTAAGAAAACAATTTATTTTATTGCATATCTAGCATATTAACTATACTGGAGTGCTTAGAAAGAATTAATGTTAACCAGGGGAAGGGGAACAATCCAGAGTGTAAAGGTTCATGGTTCAAGAATCTCTATAAGTATTTTAAGAAATACCTTGCCAACCGTGGTTAATTCCCCTAAACTAGACCCTGCTCATATCACGGGCACTTAGAACCTGTGACCTGGACACACATGCATAAATAGACCAAAGAGTTGAGTTTAGAGCAATATATAGGAGCAAAAATTTGAGCCAGCTACATATAGAGGCACAAAATTTAAAAAGGGCTCTGCGCACAAAAATGTTTCACTCAAGTCCTGCCCCAAACTAGCATTTGTGTATACCCATTACAGAAATTTGACTGGAGGCATATTTCTGCATATAAGGTGACACCAGATTGAAGTTCATAAATGGATCTTTTTTTTTTTTCATCACCCGAAAGTAGTGTGGTTGAGTACCTTTCGCATGTGTGATATATTGCTAAGTTTTTAATTAAGTTTACCTTTCAGCAGCAGATTTTTTTTGTTATATGTTCTTGGCAGAGTAAGGTAGTTTATTGAACTTCTCAGTCAAAATTTGCGGAAACCTACGTTCACTTGCATATTGTAATATATTTTACTGTTACTTAATATTAGGGAAATTACTGATTTTAACATCTTCAAACAAGGCTCAAAAAATATTTATAGTTTTGGTTTGTCTGCCTGTGTTTACTCTCACTACTGTAAATGTGCTTGTGCATCTGCAAAATTGGTATATTTGCTATGCCGTGTATACTGCTTACTCTACTGAATATAATGTATGTAGCTTGCATAGTATTTTAAAAATAGCACAAAAATTAATTTCAATAGACCCTAGAGTGGAAACAGCGATCATTTAACGTGCGTCTTAAGGCCTTATTACACGAAGGAATTTTCATGCGATTTGGTTGCTGCAATCAGTTGCAGAAACTTCTTTTCTGGAAATTTCCCTCGGATACCTAGGGTACAATCAACTCCAACTTCTTCGTTCAGAGGCGAAAATATTGCAGGTTGCTGGAATTCCAGCCAATCGTAGTGCTTCTTATTTCTACGTCACAATACAAGATGGCGCAAGAGTCAACGTCAGAGGTACCGCTCGTTGTAAAAGGAATGAGCGTGTATGAAAACAAAATGTCCGTGAAATGGAATATTGACATGGAAATTGGTTTGATTGAAGAAAAAAAAATAAATAACAATCCTATCCGAAGATAGACACGAGGTATAAACAACAAACGATATGCTATTTATAATTACATGCTCTAGCTACCGTCAATTCGGCGAATATCTGGCCTTGGTGAACACAGCAAAGTTTGTTTACATGGCAACCCTGCGTTCTCATTTGGGCTCACTGACTTGTGGGAATGAATTGCAGCAACTGGTTTCTGCAACCAAAATTGCTCTAAATTTTGTCCGTGTAATAAGGCCTTTAGAGACGTTGTAGAGTTCTCACTCCGACCCCACACGTTATCTCCCAGATGATACCCAGAAGCTACTATTATTGCCCAAATGTTAACTCATAGAAAAGCAAAATTTTTTGTGACTCCGGATATTTTCGCACAAAAAGCGTAAAAATAACGAAATGGATGGGATCGGATTCAAAGACAAGACCAGCGCCATTAAATTCGGGCGCAAAGGAGAATGAAAAGGTTTTATCAGACCGAAAGCTGACGAATCTTCCTTCTGATGGAAAAAACAGTAATGGGAGGATCAGGGAGAAAAGGATATGAACATTTGATCGAGTGTTGAGATGTGTAGTACCACTGAATCTTCCGGTCAGTTTTGGATAATCTACGAGGGTGGCTCTGAAAGTAAGGTAACAGGTCTTTTAACCAAAAAGTTTATTCGCGAAATCCACTAAATCCACAAATATAGCAAGGAATTTGGTGCAGATTATTTTTCAACATGGCCCCCATGGGCATCAATGCATTTGTTCCATCTGCATACCATTGTATCAAACCAACGTTGTAGAAAACAGGGCTTCCACCGTTTTGGAAATGTTGTTCTATCAGGTGCTCCTTCAACAGCTCGGAAAGATAGAGGTACAGATCCGAACGTACGAGATCCGAACTCTAGAGAGGATGTTCCGATGAGTTCCATTGGAAGTTCTGTATCCAACCACATAGCATTTAGTGATATTAGATTGCTGTGATCGTTTGTAGTAGATGGACATGAGATTTTATTCGCTCAGGTAATATGTGCACTTGCAAGGCGCATATTCCTTGAGGGTAAACAGGAGCAGCAGGATAGCTCTTGTTACTTTATTTTTTGAACCTTCACGTAGATCCTACTGCGTGAAGCTGGGATCACATAGGCCCGCTTCAGGACCGAACTCTTGAAGTGTTCTGCGAGGTTTGTAGCTTAGGGGCTCGATAGGAGAGGATTGTCCAAAATTCTGTTCATTATCACCAAAATTCTGTTCAAATCATTAGAGAAATAAAAAAGCGATTATCAGTAAGAAATTTTCGATAAATGATAGTGCACGATCCATTTAATAAGTTAAAAGAATGTTCCTCTCATACATGAAGGTGGAGGAATAAAAATTTGGAAGGTGGATTTGGAAAATGATTCATCCAAGCAGTAGATTTTGTATTAGAATATTCAGCGGGGATCAATCTCATAAAATTGGATGCTCGAAAAATCGATTTAAGGTGGCGATCATGTAGTCTTTTTTAACGGAAATATATTGATTACTTTTTAGGCCAACTTACAATGATACTTATGTGAAAGAGATCTGTTGAAATACCCTTCTTTAAGTTTAAACGGTTGTTATGTTTCTTAGCAATTCCTTGCCTAATTAATTAAAAACTTCTTTATGCAAAAGAATTTGCATAAAAAATGATATCGTAAGTCGACCGTTTTGGGTGGTACAAAAAGTGCAACCTTCTTCAATTGCAAAAAAGCTCCACCATCTACACAAGCAAGAAGATTTAGAACGGCTCTAACCTTCGTTAACCTTCAAATTTTGTTACTAGAAGTGCCCTAATCTTTCTGCCAGTGAGGATGGTGGAGAATTTTTACCACCCGAAACGATCGTTTTCCGATTTTTTTTAATGTGTTGTTTTACAAAGTTTTTAATTAATTTTACCTTTTAATGACAATTTTTTGTTGAGTGTTCTTGTTAATTTCTTGTATATTTGAAACTGAGAATATACATTAATCTGTATATAGTTTTATATTAATTAAATATATTAGAGTAACAAATACAGGGTAAAGTTAAGCGAAAGTTTTGCTTATGTACGGATCTCTATCGCCGTTCCGTTCACCCAAACAAGATGAGATTTCACATATAGATTTTCATAGGCTCTATCTCGATATTCTGTGAAGGGCAACAAAAGGAGCGCATACAGTTACGGTTATAGGTACAGGAACTCGAAAATTTCAAATGGAAACATCCACTTTTTCCCATCATAAAATACTCAGTTCTTGAGAAAACCTTATGGAGCGCTGGGACGGTACGTTCATGACAAAAAAATGGACCCATGCGCTGAGCATTTTGCTACAGGATAGGCGATTGTTGCCATTCGAAAATTTCGAATTTCTGTAACCGTAACCGTAATCGTGAGTGCCTTTTTTGTTGCCGTTCTCAGAATGCCAAGATCATACAACTGAATAACTTTACCTACGGATGAACGCAACCCGTTCATACTATCGGTTGAACGGAAAGGCCACTAGAGGTTCATTCATCGACTGAGCTTTTATGACCAAACTCTGTTTAGTTGTGCGTTAAAAAAAAGTATAAATGAACAGGCGCGTAGCCAGGAAAAATTTGTGCCCATGCGCACCCAAATTTTGCAGAGGGGGGGGGGGGTGGATATGCGCCTGGAAAATTTTTCGAGGGGGGATATGAACTTATATGTGTATAAATAGACGGAATTTCATTACTAATCAAAAAATTTCGGGGGGGGGGATATATCCCGATATCCCCCCTCCCCCTGGCTACGCCCCTGTAAATGAAGTTGTACGCAAACTAAGAAAATGTGTTTAAGAAATGTAATATGGTGTATACCTTTGTCTCCGTTTGCAAGGGTTAGATTTTTCTGCTGAGAAAAACTTGTGTACGTGTTCATTGATGCTTTTATTGTGTTTTACATAAAGTCATTATAGATTGATTTTCACAAACTTAAAAGTTGTAATACCTCTATCTACCTGGCATCAAATACCTTTTTCTTCCAAAAAGGTTAGGCATTTACCTAGGAACAAACACTGTATAATCATACAAGAATGTATGTATAATGAACATTCAAACATACTAAATAAGTTCACATCATTGCTGCAAACGTTGTGGAGAAGACAGAGCTGCTGCTGATATAAATTAACGGCATTTTAATTTTACGTTATTGACTTTATAGATGTGAAGTTGACATTTTTGAACACACAACGATATAATGCAATGCGCACTCCCATCGGAAATGGCTTTGTGTGTACGATGTCTAAGGTATGATTAAAGCGCATCCATTGCTGCCACTAGAGATGTTTAACACTTTCCAACAAAAATCAGAATTGTTTGTGAATTTGATTCATCTGTGTGTCCGTGTTCTATAGCTCGTAAATATGTATTGATTGGTGCGAAATTTATGTATGTTACTGATGTGTACTATGCACTGTTGTACCCTATAAGAATTGCTTTATGTAGCACATTTTCTTTGTTACAGGCAGATCACTCAAAATATCTCCATTATGCTTTAAGGGCAGCGCAGTGAATTTGTAATAACTGCGGTTTAGAGAAGTTCATCAGACATTCCAATTAAATTAAAATTAGAGTTAATAAAAAACCTGGTAAAATAACACACATAAAAAGATACGTTAAATGCTTGTTATTTTACAAAGCTTTACCTTAATTTTATCTCTTACCACCACTTTTTTGTTGAGTGTTCTGGATAAAATTATTATTAATTTTTTATGCGTATAAAAGAATACTCTCTGTCGAAAAAAAACTGTAGTTTCAAATACTTGACAGCAGTGATTCCCTTCATCGTTGCTTCCCGCCAATTGCGCAAGCGCTACTCTGCGCTGGTCTCCAGCGGAGTAGTCAAAGACTTAAGCTGAAAAGCGCATTAATCAAAGCAATAGTCTACTCTTGCGCCTTCAGTTGCAAGAGAGAACAGATTGAGCACAGGTTCAAGATTAACCCTTTGAGGCGCAACCTTTTGCCAATGCTGAAAAAATGGCAGCCGCTGCCATCGCTCGACTTAACTGCCAGCAAGATGGCGGACGATCGAAACGTTCATCGCGTGCCACAGATCTAGAGACCCTTTTTTGACGACAGCCTGGCTGTGGAAACGTTCATCGCGTGCCACAGATCTAGAGACCCTTTTTTGACGACAGGTGGCTGTGTCGCGTGCCACAGATCTAGAGACCCTTTTTTGACGACAGGTGGCTGTGTCGCGTGCCACAGATCTAGAGACCCTTTTTTGACGACAGGTGGCTGTGTCGCGTGCCACAGATCTAGAGACCCTTTTTTGACGACAGGTGGCTGTGCGCGGGCACAGCCACCTGTCGTCAAAAAAGGGTCTCTAGATCTGTGGCACGCGATGAACGTTTCGATCGTCCGCCATCTTGCTGGTAGTTTAGTCGAGCGATGGCAACGGCTGCCCTTTTTTTCAGCATTGGGCAATCTATCCGGCTGTTCTCGCATTTTTCCATTTTTCAGCAGATGTCAGTGCTATTAAAAATAATCGTGACCATTTTTTTGCGGGAAATGACGTGCTAAAAAGTAAAGGATTCTCGCTAAGCTATGTCACCCGCAACTATTTTTATAGAAATCAAATCTATTCTTCGTGACTGGCAACAGTCAAAACGTCAGAGTTTGGTGTTCCCAGAGCGGGAACACTGCGCGTTAAAGTGTTAATCAATGCAATAGTCTATTCCGTCACGCCTTTTTAGTTGCGAGAGAGAACATGTTGAGCACAGGTTCAAGACTAAAAGTAAACAGGGTTCAAAAAAGGAGTAAACGGAGTAACCCATCTGTGGTAAAAATCTTCGTCATGCTTATCGCCACTCTTGAAACTTTTCTGGATCCATCACTTGTCTGAAGCTTCATAAGTTTACTATTTATTTGGCTTCAGATGTTCATGAAAAATAATTTTACAATGCTATTCATTCGCCCTCAGTCAGAAGACAGACCCTTTTACATGAAAAATAAATTAACATCAAAAGTGTAAGACAGAATTTTATTCATGAACGAAAAGGTAAGTTCGAACCTTGAAAGCAGTTTCAGCGTAATCTTGCAAATTAATGGTTTTAAAACTTTAGAATGTTCATTTTTATTTATGACAAGATTAATTTCTTTGACACTTAAATCTGTGACAATGTTTCCAAAATAACCCAGAATGTCAAACTTAGTAAGGTGTATTTGAATTTTCAGAAATTTCGTCTGCAAATAACCAACTCAAGATTTTGCTTATGTTTTAATACCAACTTTAGGAGTTTAACTTGTATCATCGAAAGTGTTCGAATGCATTGTCTATTTTAATTGAATTTATTCTGTGGCTTTTATTTCAAGATGACGCAATTTAAAATTTTATGGCATCGTTTTCATTATTCAATATATGATTATTAATTACGTATTTTGGCTATTTTTAAGTTAAAAAAGTGAACTTACTTCTAATATTTTAAAATATTTTATATAGCAAAAATTTTAAATTAAAAACGCTTAAGAATTTAAAGAATTACATTTTACGAACTATTTTTACATTAATAATACGTGCATTCATTCGACTTGCCGGACAATGTTATAAAATATTTATCTCTCGTATTTCATATGAATATTTAAAAGAATATTTTAGATAAATTTTTTACACATAAATATTAAAAGAGATATTATAGATAAAATTTTTAATTTTTCTAACATGAGCGAAAAAAAATTGCTTAATAAAGGAATATTCTTTCAAGAATACCAAAGTAAATTTTACAAACATAAATACGTTTCATTAATTGAAATTTTCTCATTTATTTTTAACTATAGCTCTTTTAGATATTTTTATTGGGGTTTTGTGCCCGGAATTTCAATTTTTTCTTTTGAAAATTCATCAGATTGTCTTGAGGCGTTGCATCATTAAATATTCTTTCTAGTAAAATACAGGCAGTGTGTGTTTACTGTTTGAGTTATTGTCTGAAATATAATTACGAAAAACAATTGGTTATAGTTCAAATGCATTAAAGTATTTACAATTTCAGTTTTCAGACGTATTCTAAAAATGAAAAGAAATTATTTTGGAAACAAACTGTAATGTAACTGTCATATTATAATAATTGAACAATAGCAATAATAGCTTAAATGGGCGTGCAACAGCGTTCTTGTTTTTAAATTTATCGAAATAAATTCTAAATAGGGATCAAATGTAATTCACATTTTTGCTAAATGAAAATAATGTATAATTTGTTCGATGTTACTACGCATGTACATTGTATATTCAGCTTTGAGTACAAACGTTATCTTTTAATACATTCTCGCAGTTATTTTTTAAATTTAAATTGAGCTTTTCTGTAGTAATGCTATGTTTGACATGAATGTAATAATAATGGTAAATAATAATTACTTAATTTTTCGTTAATTTCCGTTAGGTGCTTTATTTATTAAAATAATATTTTAACTTTTTATTTATTTTTGTTAATGCTCGTTTACGTAATGAATTAAAAATAATTTTTTCACTGTACTCACCAGTACAGCTGTACTTTAATGGGAGCAGAACCTCACTTCAAAATAATATGGGAAATATCATGTGTTACGCCGCCCAGATAATGTAGTGGCGGAAAAACCATTCTATCATACCTTGGGTCCGGGTTTGACTCTCGGCTGGGGCTGGGTTGTTAAACTGCCGGCCCCAGGGATAACGCTGGCCGCCCACTGGGTGCCCCTATAGTGAAATGGTGAATAGTTCGGGCCTTAGTAGTAGTGAATGCTTGATGAGCAACTGCCCTTGTAAAAAAAAAAAAAAAGGTTCCTTCGAGAAATGTTACCTTTTAGTATTACTTCATCAGTCTACTTATTGTTCTAACCAGTGTCGTAGCAAGAAATTTTTCAAGGGGGGTTGACTTCTGCAACTCACATATATGCATACATGTGTGTGATAAGGGAGTGAAGAATGTACATTTTGTATGGCAAAAAATTCCTCCGATGGGGGGTTAAGACCCCATACCCCCCCTGGCTACGCCCGTGATTCTAACATATACTTCTTTGACGTAAAATAATAATTATGATAAAAATATGGAATACGCTATTTTAAATACGCACTACATTGCCGTATATAAAAAATGTATGAAAATCCATGTGTTAGCTGTATGTTCTTTTTTTGTATATTTGTTTGTTTCATTATGCTCTAAAGTGCGTTATAATTCATACGTCAGCTCATTTTGTCTTTCTTGCGTCGTCGTGTTATTATGTTGATCATAATCCACTCGCCAAACTTTTTTTTCTAGTTCCACTATGTTAGAAAGCGTATAATAATCCATATTCATTTCAAAGCATTTCATTCAAAAGGGCTTGATCTGCTAGTGACCACCCTTTGAAAAAAAAATATCACGAGTTCCATAAAATAACAAAAATAACAAAAAAAAACCCTAATGGTTTATTAATATACCATTTATTTGAAACCGACTGAGCCTTCACTATATCCCACTTAGTTTAAAAGCGTGTGTTTGATAGTCGTCAAAATAGTGGATTGGCGACCAACTTCATCGGCGGTTTCCTTAAATTTCATAAAAGTTTATTATTCAATTTTTCTCCTCAGCACTGGGAACATTCCGTTTTCTTTGAAAGTTCCCTTGTCGTTTGATGCGAATTCTCGAGACCAAGTTAAGTTTGGTTTCACTCTTCATCGAACTCAACTGGACGGATAGAAAGAGGTGCTTCTTTGAGATCAAAACTTCCATTTTAAAATTTGAGATATCAAACACGAGCGGTTCTTTCAGCTATGGCACTTTCTCCACAGACAGCACAAATATCACAAGTAGATTTTGCTGCCTTCGAACTTTGATTAAGAGCAAAAGAAAGCAGGTGTCGAAAATGCCCATTTTTCTCAACTTGACATTCCATTTTAATAATCTGAAAATTAACATAAATTAACGATTCAGACTTAAATTCCGGTAGGACAAAGCTTTCTCTTTCAAAAGATTTAAAACATTATGCCCATAACATTCAATGACATGCGCAATGCTAAAATTAAAAAAAATAAAAGACGATGGAAACTTATTAGGGTATTATATTATTAACATTTCCCTTAATAATAATTTATACATTATTATCAAAGAAAATGTCTCTAACTAATAGCTAGAAGTATTTCCTTTTTGCGTATAACTTACTCGTCATTTGAGGCAATATCCTTAAAATGCTATATGCATACCTTATACTAAATTCAGATTCTGCTTTTCGAATAACATCAACCTAAGGCTGGTCGTTTAAGTCTGCGTCAAGGCTGTTAGTTTTGGAAATTAATGTAACTTTTGAACAGCTGTCGAAAGAATTAAATTGCGCTGGAGACTCTGCAAAATTTAGAATGCTACAAGTTTACTGCAATTTGTTGCAAACAATGAGCCTATAAAAGTTACGAAACACTCTGTAGAAAATGGTAAGCATAAGGAATTTTGCAATTTTCCTCTTAACAGGTAACACCGCGTCCCATTTTTGAAAGAAATTTTTATGCTTTCAAAAATGAAATTCAACTTTTAGAATTTTTTCTGGAAGTTGAATGAGGCATACAGCTTTACTGTTTGTATTTATCCATAGTGCTGGGGGAAGGAGCATTATTAATTTTTTGGAGTGTTTAACATAATTGATTTGCTTTTAACCCTTTGAGGCGCAACCCTTTCCCAGTGCTGAAAAAAGGACAGCCGTAGCCATCGCTCGACTTAACTACCAGAAAGATGGCGAACGATCGAAACGTTCATCGCGTGCTATAGATATAGAGACCCTTTTTTGACGGGCACAGCCAGGCTGTCGTCAAAAAAGGGTCTTTATATCTGTGGCACGCGATGAACGTTTCGATCGTTCGCCATCTTGCTGGTAGTTAAGTCGAGCGATGGCAACGGCTGCCCTTTTTTCAGCATTGGGCAGTCTATCCAACTGTTCTCGCATTCTTCCACGTTTCAGCAGATGTCAGTGCTGTTAAAAATAATCGTGACAATTTTTTTTTGTACAGGAAATGACGTGCTAAAAAGTAGAGGATTCTCGTGGAGCTATGTCATCCGCAACTATTTTTATAGAAATGAAATCTATTCTTCGTGACTGGCAACAGTCAAAACGTCAGAGTTTGGTGTTCCCAGAGCGGGAACACTGCACGTTAAAGGGTTAAAACTGTTCAGAAGTCCTGTGATGACGATCGCTCTTCAGGTAGAACACCCTTGAGTCTTAAAAAAGTAGATATAAGTAGGGAAAGAATGATGTTCTATTATTCTACATTTTCATCACTCATCAAAATATTTAGGTACAACATTATATTTTTTGTAAAAGCAAAATTTTATTTTCATAATATTAAAAACGCTAAAGTAACATAAAAATATACAGACTGATAAATCTCCAAAGAAGAGAAAAAATTCTAAAAGCAGAGCAAAAATATGTTATTGGAGAAAATAATCTAATCTGTTAAAACCATCGATTGAAAAAGTAAGCATTTTATGGGAGGAAAAATGCTATTGCAAGAATTTAACTATTATGCTCTTGTAAAAAAAAACTAAATAAAACTATTTCCCTAAGGGTACTGAAATAGTTATTTCTTTTCGGGAGAGTATAAAAACATTAAGTACCATGTAAATAAAAGTAGAATAGAGGAATGAATGGTTGAATGTAAGGGGGGAAATTGTGTGGCCAGAGGCTGTAAGGCATTTACTGTCCTGGGATGTTGCTCCAAAGCATTATTTGAGAAAATGTATATAGTAAATAAATATTTTAAATTAATACAATGCGTGATATTCATTTAATTATTTTTAACTTGCCGCAATTACCCATGCAATTGTTTCTAAGTATTTTGTTTAGTTTGCATTCAGTAAATATTTGTAGTAAATTTAGCAACATTGAATTATTAAATTAAAGCATACTTTTAAACACACAAATATTAGTAATTAATTACACGGAATGGAGCAAATAAAAGTGGCGCGGAGAACAGAGTTCCGGATTACAGAAAATCACGGCAAAGAAAAAAAAAATCCCACAAAGTTCGCTAAACTGCTTATAGCAGACGTTGAAAACGATCACCATTTATCTCTTGTCACTTTTAGGTCCTGGTCACCAAGTTAATGAAGTCAGGCCGAAGCTGGACTGCTAGAATTGCTTGCAATCTCATAAAAAATGTTCTGCAGCAGTTCTTGAAGATTGTAAGTTCCCTGTTCCAGTGTTCAGGTGAATGTTTTTAACTGAAGAAGATGAAAAAGTTTTTGATCGAAACAGATATGACTGTTCAAGTAACCTTTATGGTCTTACAATGTTTTTCATTATTTTATAGATTATGAAGATTGTTGCGATGCACTTTAGACTTGAGGGTTTCGCACAAGACTTTGTCGCACACAGACATATAAGTTAACCTGGATGGACAGCTAGAGCCTTGACCAGACTGACCTCAGCTAATTCTGACTTCTGCTTTACGAGGTCAGAACGAGGGATGAAAGGTGGTTCCAAGAGATGAATGGTGGTCATTTGCAACATCCGCTATAGGCAGGTTAACGCGGCTAAGTAGTATTGTCTTTCATTTGCTGCGTTTCTTTGTAACCTGGATCTATGCTCTCCGGGCGACTTTTATTTGCCCCATCCTGAATAAATTGAAATGGAACCATGTATAAATTTTCTTTTCCTTCCAAGATAGATGAGCAGTGTTCATGATCGGTGCTTATCCATCTGTTCAGGCCCTACCGGCAAAAGCTTTGATTACCACAAAGTTTGTACATGTTACTGATACGAATTTTACCTTGTACCCTGTTGAAAATGAAGAATGCAGCACCAATAGTTCTTTTGCAATAACGCCGAAAAGAATTGTGTTACAAAACGCTCTATGGTTTGTTTTAAAGACATTCATCAGTTACAAACAAAACATATTAATATTGATAATGAGAAGATTTAAAAAGAAAGATTTAAAAAGAAAGATTTTATCCCAAAACATGTACGTAATTTCTATAATGCCCTACAAACACAAGATAAAAGCTTTCGTCGTTCGTAGCTTTGTGCCGTAGCGGAGCACATGCAACTGGAAGACATTTGCCGCAAAGTGACGATGGAGACAGGAGAAAAATCGCATCTGTGCGACGATGGAAGCGAGCAGGTTAACTGTACGGAAGACTCTTAACTTACACGAGAGAAGCGTTTAAAGAACCCTGGCTAAGTGAAAATTTCGCGTTGTGGGATAGGGTATTCATACAAAGATACATCCCAGCAAACACAGCCGTATCGGGTATGGGATGGGCCGACATCGGCAGTGCCGTTTCGATGTCGGCATTGGCATGATGGTAACTGGAGCGGTGTCGGTTCTGTGTCGGCAAAATGCGTTGGCGTAGGCAAAAGAAAGGTGATTTCGGGCATGCATCGGTCCGATTGCGGCAAGTCTTTTAGGGTTAACATGCGATTTCGGCGATGTACCGCATAACCGATATCGGCCCAGAAGTGTAATTTCTAAACTCAACGGTATAAAGCCAGCACAAGCAGCACATATATATTGTTATAATAATTCTTTTTAATTTATGATTTCAATAGTTACTATTTACAATGTTTTGAGTCCGTTGGATTCAAGTGCCTCCTTCACATGCGAAAAAAAGGAGGGAAAGGGGGCAATCATTCTATCTGGTTAATTTACCTGAGGTCCTGTCCAGCGTTCTGGTCTACCACGCATCTGTCAATCTACAGTTTAGATGTTGGTGATTTTCTCCAGATGTATTGTTAATATGCGTTAGATAAGTTAACCAGTTTTTTATGACTTAGTATTGAAGGGGTTTCTAAGCGCCCACCCCCACCCCTCAATTGGGGCAGTTTCTGTCTAGTTATTCACAACTCTGAAATAATTATATGACTATAATTTTCATTTTGTATAAAGTGATAGTTGTTAAGTACTTCTAATTTAAAAATAATAATAAAATTAATTAATTAATTAAAAATAAAATACATACAATGCATAACATTAAACGCTGCATTTTAAAAGTTCACAAAAGGAGCCCACCATGGCCGAGTGGATAAGACACCGAATATGGTTGAAGTCATTGGCGGATCCAGAGCCCCCCCCCCCCCCAGACGAATGAAGTTTACACTATAGAGCATTGACTTGTTTTGTAAATTCAAGTCATTCAATAAGAGAATGTAACAAAAATTGTCTTGCGCACCCTCCAGAATTTTTTTTTCTGGATCCGCCGCTGGTTCAAGTGTGAAGGTCCAGGGTTCAGGTCTACCGAGCATCTGTCAATTTACAGTTTGGATGTTGGGTGATTTTCTCCAGATGTAATGTGAATATGAGTTATATAAATTAACCAGATTTTTGAACATAGAATTGAGGACAAATCACCGTTGTATCCCCAATTCTGGAACAAAAATTGGGGATATCTTATAAATTTTATATAAATTCAAAACATTATCTAATATTTATAAAATGAAGGAAATATGGTTGATTTTTATAAAATTAGGGAACAAATAATTATTATAGTTACTGTTCAACCCCAATTGCTTATTAATTGTTTTATATATTGGAACAAACGCTAGAAGCCTTCTTCCGCTCAGGGCACCGACGCCCTCAGGCTTAACTCCTGTGTTTTTGCCTTACAAAAAACACAAAACAACAAAACTTTCTGAAATTAAATTGGATTAAAATAGTAGAAAAAATACCTTTTCATTCGTATTTCCATAAAAATAAAAAATATCAGTATAATTTATAGTTAAGGAATTTTTTTTATAATACATTAGCTGCTGTTGTTAAAAAAATAATAATAATAAAATTAAATAAATAAATAAAAGTTTTAATTCACTATACTGAATAATTATAAATTGAAAAAAATAATAGTAGTTTCATTTTAAAATTATCACTATGAATAATTAATTTAATAGCATTTATTTGAACAACTTGTTTGTCATGTTTCTGTTCAAATAAAATAATAGTAAAAATTACGCCAAAATCATGTTTTGCTACAGCATTGTAAAATGCTGTTACAAATTTAAAAAAATTTAATGCTCTTATCTCCTTAAAAATGAATAAAAGTAACCATTTTTTGCTGATTATAGTACTTTATCTTTCTAAAAATTAATTGATTAATTCATTGCAGATATTGAAGTATAAACTATTTTGCAGTAGAATAACACTAATTTGTTTTATTTTTTTCCACGCGATCTAATTTAAAGTAAATAATTTAAAAGCTAACATCCCGCGGACTTTCTTTTCCAACTACCCCGTCCCGTGTCCGCGTTCACATAACATGTAGGGGGGGGGTGAGGGGGGACGAGTGCATTCCTAAGAGCTTTCCACCCCTTGTAGGAACCACAGTATTACGCAGGAAGACGAAATGGACCTTCTCCCTATTCATGGTCAATCGAAGAGCGGAAGTTGTTGTTTTTTTTTTTTTTTTTTTCGTTTGCTTGTCCATTCCATTCCAATTCCAAGGCTGTAACAGAAATCATCTCGCAACGTAAACTTTTCAGTAACGTGGATTTTGAGTTTTCTCAGAGCAATGGAGATTGCTGCATTTTTCTCTGGATAAATTGCGATTTTTTTTTCCTAGACTAAATGGCACTGACTGCAGCTAGACAAAAATTTTAAAATAGTCTGAATGTGGTTAGTGCTTTTTAGTTTTAAATAGGCTAAGTTCTTACGTCAGTTAGATCGGACTTTGCTGTAGTTTTCTCTGGATAAACTGTGATTTTTTTCTAAAGACTAACTGGTATTAACCTCAACTAGACAAAAATTTTAAAGTTGTCTAAATGTGGTTAGTGCTTTTTGGTTTTCATTTTGCTAAGTTCTCACGACAGTTAAAAAGGGGTAAGTTGATTTTTAAGTATATATTAAGAATTTGTATTTTTTCTTAGCTAGATTTTTTTATGTTATCTCAGGGACTACTAAAATAAGATGTAGTTCAAAACTGCTAATTATTTCTAAATAATGCGAAAATGAAATTTATAATTCAAGTAAGCAAACTTGGAAACTATTAATAAACAAGCAGGACGGTATTTTTAATAAATAACTTACATACTGCATTGAAAAATGTGTCTATTTACTTTACTTAATTTCATATTACTCAAAACAACAGAAAAAAATAAGTATATTCTGTTATAGAAAGTTCCTTTCTTCTACTAAAGGATAATCCTATGAAAATTCAGTAATATATAAAATATTTACTTAAAGTAAGTATCTTCTAATAATAAACATGGTTTTATTAATACTTATTAGTTTCATATATAGTTTAGCACTAATCAACCTATTAAAAATAATTATTATTATTATATAAATTACTTTACATCACTGGGGCTAATTTTGAAATATACAAAATACTTAGTTATTAAGTATAAACAAAATAATTTGTTTGTATATTAAAATGTTTAATTATTTTGAAGAGAAAACGTTTTTATGAAATTAACCGTTTATTTGTAGAATCAGCCAATATTTTAATTTCTTTTAACGTATGTTGTTTACATTCTTCTTTAAAACAATATATATAAAATCAAAAGTCAACTTTATTTTGTATTATGACATAACTTAACAAAAAAATAAATTAAAATATTTTTTAAAAAAGCATGTTGTATAACTTTAATACTTTTTTTCTCTCTTTTTTTAGCATTGCATGAATGTTTATTTATAATCTTTGGTTCTAGAAAATTATAAATTTTCTTGGCTTCTAAAAAATTTTTGGAAGAGAAAAAGGAACATTGTCTAGTTGAGCCTAATATGTTGTTTAAAAAATGTATATGGTCTGATAAACATATAGTAACACGTTTAAAAAAATAAAAACCATTGGTTGATGCATAAAAAAGTAATACGGTTAATTTTAAAAAGAGCTTTCCTTCTTAAATTCATCAAATATTTTCTTAAAAACAAAATAATTTGCCAATTAGGTATTTTTAATAAATTTAGTCCTAGTGGTGTAAAGTCATTTATATAATAATAATTATTATTTCTTTAATTTGTTGATTAATACTTTAGAGAACTAACTACGGAGCTAATTAGGGTATTTTGGGAATCAATAAGGTGCTGGCCGGTTTTCGATATTTTGTCGTTGCCGATACCACACCAAAAACGTAATGGTTTTGGTTCAAAAGTGGCACAGGGCTGGGCCGACGCCGTTATCGTTTTTGCCGACACCGAACCAGAACCACCCCATCCTTTCGGCCCGACACACGCCCAGGCGGACGCAATTTTGTCGTTTTCGGTACCGCGTGAGCGATGTCGCCCCGGCACATTCTGCGCCGGCATGCCAGTGTCGGCCCAAAACTTATCCGATAGGGCTGTGTTTGCTGGGATACTCGTGAAAAACTCGCGTAAGTCAAATCGCTCTATAGCGCGAGTCCACTGTATATCCATCATAGTCCACTGCATAAACTTTTGAAGTGCCATCATTTTACATCGATTACAATAACTGTATAGACTGCCAAGCACTGAAGAAATGCAGCCGTTTCTAATGCTCCATCTAGCTGCAAGCAACAGGGCAGTCGATCTAATGCGAATCGCGAGCCGCAGAGCTAACCAACTTTTTTCTTCAAGATCTGGTGTGCAAGGCAGCCTTGTGCGTTGGGCAATCTGTCCAGCTGTTCTTCTATATTGATGTATTTTCATCGCATTCTTCGGTTTTCAGAAAATGCCAGTAGAGATAATAAAAATTCTGGCATGATTTTTACAAATAATTGACAATTTTTCCCGGAAAAGATGTACTAAAAAAGAAAAGATTTTCGTTCATGGCACCCTTAAGTGTTTCATTGAAATGAAATTTGACTGAAACTTGCTTGAGTATTTTTGCCATCGACAGTCAAAAGGTCAGTTTTACGTCCTCACATAGTGAAGACGCCACATAAAGGTTTACTCTTTATGTATTGACGGTACTTAGAAATAATGCAAAAACAGAATTGCTTGGAAAAAATAGTTGAGTCATAGTAAATATTTTTTGGAAAAATCACCACCAAATACTTTGTTTAATCAGGTTGAATCATGACTGCATGTTCTATTAAGGTAAGATGATTTGAATGGATAGCTTTCCGATCACTTTCTAATCATATAGAGCCAGAGAAAAAATGTGAGCAATAGTGAATTTTCAGACGTCGGTTTTATTATTAAAGGATTAGTTTTCCCAAAAGTGTGTCAATCAATGCATTACTTGACTTCCTCATATTTGTATGTACTATTTTAAAAAAGACTCATTAATTGTCTATGAAGCAGCCATCAGACGCATAACTAGTGTTTATTAGTTTTTCTCAATCTTTTCATATGATCATTAATTAGTATTGATCATGCATTGTCTTATTAAAGTGAAAAAAATGAAACAGTTTCAAATTCATACTCTGGGTCGCGAGGTCTCATTCTATAAATACTTCACTTTGCGGTTTTTATGTGGGTCCAGCTCTGGTCCGTTAAAATTTTTGAGTTGGGAGAAAATGTGTGCTAAGTGCTCCCTGGAAAATTTTGTCAGGGTTTCCCTCTCTTTGGAATAACCTTCAAAGAGATATATTTTCTTTCTTTTTGAGGGAAACGTATTTTAGGTACATTGATTTGTCATGTATATCGAAGAAGATAATTTTCTGAGATTTTGAGTTGAAAATGACGCCCTTTCGAAAATGGCTCCCCGATGTAATGCTTACCTTGCTTACTGTGTCCGGTCGCCCCTGTGACAATATTAGAGATGCGATAAAGGACTTTCAGAAAAAAAATGTCAGTTCAAAAAATGTCCGTTAGTTAAAATTTTGCATTATAAACATCAAATTTAACAATGGAAATGGGTTATTCAAAATGCACAAGCAATTTCAACATTTATTCAAGAGTTTTGAACATCTGTTAACTAATTTGAAACATTCTTCAGCTGATTTCACTATGCGTGCAAAATGCCACCTATTGATCAATTTTTAAACTAAATTTTTAAAAAACTTCCTCTAGCGCATCTCGTGTACAGTATATATGCCAATTTTACTGATAATCTGCTCACCCATTTCGGTTGAAGAATGCTACTTTTAAGGGGACTTTAATTACAACCACCCTCTATATATATGTATGTATATGTATAATACACACACACATAGATATAGATATATTTATAACTGTAACAGAAGAAATCATCGATTTTTCCCCCTAATTCCATATTTTAAAGGGAAAAAAAGGGCAATAGTGAACATCATCTCAAAGAACTTGTTAAAAAGAAATGCACTTGTTAAAATAAATTATGTTAAAAGAAATACATCTTAAAATATTTCTTCTATAGAGATTCTAATAAAAGAAATATTTCAAAAAATGGAACAGATTTCCGTAACCGCGCCTTATTAATTCAAAATTATTTCTCACTTTCTGAAGATATATTAGAAATTCAGCCTAGAACGATCTATTTTCTTCTCATATTCGGCACACTCTTCCGTTGAAAAAGAATAATATACTAGTAGAATTTTAGAAGTTTTGTCATTGGCATATGTCTAGATGGGAATAAAATGTTCATCTCTGTTTAAAAAGATATATTTTATACCGGAATCATCCTAACACTATTTTAAAAATAAATTCTTTTGAAGACTCATTCGCTTGAAATTGAAATTTTGAAGCTTGAAGAATTTCCAATACTATTTTTCTTATATCATGTTTTGACAGGTAATCATAAAGAAATGTTTAGAAAAAAATGGCAGTGTGCAATAATAAATATGTTCCGCTGTCTGTTTGCGGGTGGATTCTATAATTAAAAGGGGTAAAAAAAATATAGGATGAAGTGTGATGAAAAAACCGAGCTACATATTTTTTTTTATAGAAGTTAGATATAATTTTCATTTTCACAATTTTAAAAGAAATTGAGTCTTTACTAAACATCTCGTATACATTAAATTAAAGTATTTGGTGCATTCATCATTTTTCAATATACGCCTTATAACTAGCTTGCATAAAAATAATGGATTTTGCTTTAAGCATTTGTAAATAAAGAAAATACGTTTAAAATATACTAATTTTAAGCTTTTCAATAATAGTTAGTGATTTTTGTGTTTGCATTCTTATTGTCAAATTAGATACATTGCAGTGACATTCTGCGTTTCAGCTGTTAAGGGAGTCAAACCTGAAAAATGTGTAAAATCTCGAATATTTTATTATTCTTTATCTAGCTTATTATCTTTACTTGAAGTCACATTATTTATTCATGAATGGTAGCTAAGAGAGAAATGTTATAAATACATCTTAAAATCCAACAGACGAACACTTTATTTAAACGAAACAAAAATATTCAAAATTTATACGTACATAAATATTTATCACATTACTTTTCCAAAAATGGCTTATGAAGAAAATGTCAAGATATCAACTTAAAAAAAAAAATACTCATATGTTTCATGTTATGCTTATTTTATGACTTCTGTGCCTCTGTTCCGATAACGATCTTCGAACACTAAACAAGGACATTTAAGTAATGTTCTCAGTGCATCAAAATGACTGAAAACAATCCTTATAAATCGATAAGAATGAGTTCTTATCCTCTTTTTTTATGGTATAATAAAAAGAAATTTATCAGATGCTGAAATTGCTTTAATAGTAGTAGGTTTTGGAAAAAACGTCCTGTCCAATATATATGCATTATGAAATAATTCAAACTTTTTAAAATAACACACTTAAAAGGTACTTTTAAAACAGGACACATATTTCGATGGAATCGCCAAGCGCGTGCACAGAACTGTAGAAGTTTTTGATACAGC
Organism: Cheiracanthium punctorium; assembly: GCA_038373885.1. Taxonomy (NCBI): domain Eukaryota; kingdom Metazoa; phylum Arthropoda; class Arachnida; order Araneae; family Cheiracanthiidae; genus Cheiracanthium; species Cheiracanthium punctorium. Next base: position 629,571 of record JAWZYV010007467.1, on the reverse strand, counting down.
TGTCTGTGCAGCTACACAGCCAGCCGTACTTCAGTTAGTTGACTTAATTATTTCTCCCAGTTAATTTTCTAACGGAGTAATATTGAAACTTATGAAAAAGGATCGTTATGGAGTAACTTAATATTTCTTAAAAAGAGAGCTAAATGAATTTTGTCTGATTTTATCATAGAATCTTTCATAATGTCGCTTTCTTAAATTCAACACAACATTATCTTATTTCACCACGGTTCCATTTTTTTTTTCTTTTGATAGGTAACCTTTACAATAATATTAATGATTGTTTGAAAAGTTCTCGGCTTAAATTGTTTTATTATAACGGTTTGCTGTGTTACAAATTATCTTTGAGTAATACCAGAATAAACATAACCGTTTTATTGAACAACAAACTCACGTTGGTCATATGCTACAAAACTATAAAATGAATTAAATTTCAACAAATTTATAACACATTTCCGTAAATTGCTGCACAGTACAGATTTCAAACCTTAAGTTGTTGAGACATAAAAGGTTAATACAGATTGATATTTTGAAATATTAGCGAATTATTTTCAAGTTTAAAATATAGTTCAAATGTTCACTGATTATCTACCGAATGAAACTTTACCTAACACAAATGTTACCTAACCAAATTGTGCTTTGGAAGAAGGTTTATGCTTAAACAGGCTTCCGACATTTCACTATTGCGCATCAAAATTAATGGCGAAATATGCGAGGAGCTTTTAGTTCGTAAAATATCGCCGGATGTGCTAGACTTTCGCAAAAGTGCCGTGATTCGTGAAATTTAATGCTCTAACGACAGTGATATTTTGAACGAGATCTACGCTGTAGAAAGGTACATTCTAGGCAAAGTTTAAAGCTATAAAAGAATCTGAGTTACCTAAAATTAAAAATTATATGACTATTTTAGGAGCTTAATCTTCCAGTATTTAAAATTTGTTAATTATTTTTTTTTAGTTTTGTCTGCAATACCCTTAATTAAAATCATTTTGGGCTTGTTCATTTTTTTAACTATTTTAGGAAATGAAAAACAAAGTGAAAATATAAAAATTGAAAATCAAAATTGAAAAAGTAGAAAAACAGGAAAACCAGACAAAAATTATATTATTTATATCTAGAAGTCAAAATCCGTTGTGCAGGCAGTTACAACGTATACTAGAAAAAAAACCATTCGACGAAATCATGTCTACTTTCAATATATTTAACTGTCGTCCACCTAAAATAAATAACTTCATATTCATTTTTTATTATATATACTCAAATCGAATTTCATGCTCGTCTGGGAACCTGCGGAAACTTTTCGCAATCGAACGATTTCGTTTCGCTGGGAACATCCCAAAGAAATAATTTTATTTGTGAAAAAAAAATTAAACTTATAAATCTGGAAAAACTATTTTAAACGGATTGGAGTAGCAATTTTTTCTTCAAAGCCTGAAAACTGTAACAGCAATATGACGTCATTGTCACTTAAAACAGCTAATTTTGTAACGCAAAAGATTATTTTTTTTTTTTACTCTCGGAAATAAAATGTAGCTGAAAATAGTAAAAATCTGCTTAAAAATGAGGGAACAAATTTTTGAGATTTTTAAATTAGCGCAGATTGTTTTCTATATTTTTATACATAATTGTGAAACAATTCAAGCGTATCGTTCAAGCGGTGTAGATGTTATTAGGCTCTTTGTGCTTAATTTTGTAATTTTTTTTGCAATAATGGAGGAAAAAGTTTTATCTTGGAGCAGGTTGCCCGGAATTGTTAGAGAATCGGTGAGTCAGGGATCAGCATAGCTATAAAGTTTGAATTTTAGTTTATTCCCATTCTGTTACTCACGTCCTATTGTTTGTTTCTTTCACATTCACCCTGTTGATTTCTGACTGTTTTTCATGCGCTTTTTATTTATTTGAGATGGCAGCACTGACTTTTTTTTTAGTTTTAATAATGTTCTACATTTCCTTTCTAGCGGATTGCTCAATATTTCGCTCAGTAACAAGGGAAACTTTTGCAACTCCTCAAATTACACGGGATTCATTTTAGTCTGATGTGCATTTGATACAAATTTATTTTATTTAACGTATTTCAACACTAATTTTTTGGGGTGAATTTTTAAGTACGGTACATCAGTACTCAATTTAAAATAAATTAGATGATATTTAATAATCTGATGTATCAGAGAAATCAAAATGTATTATTTAACGTTGTTTTTTGGAAGGGAAGGGTTAGAAGAAAATGTTGTACATTACTGATTGCAAAAGAAAAAAAATATATATAGTTATTTCCCACAACAATTTTTACTATTAAATGGAATACCTTGCCGATATTCCGATTATTTATTTAATAAAAAATATGTACGTTCTTATGTACTAATTCTTTGAATACGATTTAGATTCGTATGTAATATTAAAAATTTCTATTAAAGTGACCGATACGTTTTGCTTTTGAGTTTTCGTAAATAATAGTTTATGCCCAAAGTATTAATAAATCCCAGATAGTATTTTTAGAAGGCATCTAAAGTGTTAGAGGGCTATTCATATGTTTGCATTCTTTTGCAGTGCTTTAAATTTCACTAAATATTCGTTAAAACTGGATGAAAATATACGTATTGTTAGTTTTTCAAAATAAGAGTAAAAAATCAAATGAAAATGTATGTTTCATATTGTACTTCAAAACGTTACATATTACATTTTTGTTCAGATGACTCCTTAAGGTAACACTTAACTAGCATGTACAATAATGCACAATATTTGCCAAAATAAAATACTTCTTTGTTTTTGCATGCAGTTCATATATAGCCAAAAGTATTTTTTGTTATGAAATATTAAAATGGGAATGGATAATTAAATTGTGTAGGTAGTATTATGTTTTATAAGTGATCTTTAAAACTTAATACTATCATTAACAGCCTGCTGTTCCCATAAAACTACATTCGAAATAAAGACTTGGGCGACTATCTTTAACGATTATTCTCTTAAAAAAAAATCAAACTTCAACCTGAAAATTAAAAGCAATATAAAGTACATGTATTTAATACTGCGAGAGAAAGAAAAAAATAAATATTGCACTGGTTTATAAATGTATGCAAGTGAACGTGCCTTTCTACGAAACCTCGTTATTCTTTCTTCAACGGAAAAATTTTAAGTCGCTCCTCAAGTGATAAAATTTTAAATGTTTTTCAGATGATAATAAAAATACCTGCAAACTCATTACGTTTAATGCATTTTTAAAGATCACGAGTTAGCTTCAAGAAGAGGAAAATAAAACTTTTTCATTATAAACTCCCATTATAAACCTAATTTAAAAGCAATATAAACCCTTTTAAATAGTGATAAAAAACGATGCTTAAGAAACTAAACCGCAGTAAAACTTACATTCTGTTATTAAGTGATAAATCAAGGTGACAAATAAACATCGTAAAACTTGCATTTTCGTTATTAAGTAATAAATTAAGGTGACATGGGAAAATAGCAAGCCTGCATTTTCTTTTAGTCTGCTGGTACTGAAGAAAAGCGATGCACAGAAATTCATAAGTAAAGCAATGCATGAGTTAAAAGAGAAGAGTGTACATTTGAAAAAGACTACTTCAATGTTTCAGATTTTCATTTTTTAATATCACTCAGTTTTATTTAAAATAAAACAACATTTGAAAGTCACTGAAGTTTGAAAATGTAAGAATATTCTAAAGAATAGTCCTATAATTATCATCCATAAATAAACTTTTAAAGTTATTTTGTTCATTATTTAATGAATATCAATTTTTAGAAATGTTTTTAACACACCTAAAACCTAATTCGCAAGGAGTTAAACATTTCTCTAACAATGGAAGAAAATCATTTTGAAAAAAATATATTTCTGTTGGTATTCGAACGAATTAAAATTATTCGTATGATCTAAATAAATTCTTGATCTGAATTGCGTTTATAAATAACCAGTCATACTACGGAACCTAGTTAGCTATAAGAGCAGTAAAAATAGAAAATTTGGAAAAAATTATTGTTTATTTTGCCTTTTTAATTCATTGCTTTATACGACGTAATGAGGCCACTTTTAATGGGGTTGGGAAAAAGCATAAATGTGCAGATATTGCGCGGGTAGAAAAGAACGAGCAAATATAAATAAATATTTCTTAAGCAGCTATCAGTTTTGAGTCTAAGATGCTAACAAATAAAAAACTATTACTATCTTAATGGGGTCTGAATTGATCTTTTTTGGCTCCAATTACTAGTGCTCAAATCTTGTTTCACATTGCTATTTGAATGTTAGTTAATGAAAATAACCGATAACGTCAAAATCCTGCATTCACTGAAAAGGACAATAGAAGAAAAGTTGTCGTTGTTAATTCATTTGACAGCTCCAATCTTATTAATGCTTATAGTTACGTTTAAATCTCTAGTTTTTTCAACTATAACAAGTGACCAAGCCCTCTAGACTCGGCACGCTCGCTTTTCGTATGGTGCTACTAATAAGGCTTACTCGGCTAAACGGCTACTTATAAGGCTTACTCGGCTAATCGGCTACTAATAAGGCTTACTCGTTAACCCTTTGAGGCGCAACCCTTTCCCAATGCTGAAAAAAGGGCAGCAGTTCCCATCGCTCGACTTAACTACTAGCAAGATGGCGGACGATCGAACGTTCATCGCGTGCCACAGATCTAGAGACCCTTTTTGACGCAGCTGGCTGTGCGGCACAGCGGTCAGCGGCTTTTCCCATCTCTCACAAACGTAAATGTAAGAATGATTCCTTACCTTCTACAGCAACAGTTACATACCATTCCCACTTAATCACGCGCTCTCCATGTTATCCAGACGAATTCATTGAAAAATGTGGGGATGGTCATAATGTCATGGCTCGTCAGTGTATTTTAACCCTTTGAGGCGCAACCCTTTCCCAATGCTCAAAAAAGGGGCAGCCGTTGCCATCGCTCGACTTAACTACCAGCAAGATGGCGGACGATTGAAACGTTCATCGCGTGCCACAGATCTAGAGACCCTTTTTTGACGCAGCTGGCTGTGCACAGCCAGCTGTCGTCAAAAAAGGATCTCTAGATCTGTGGCACGCGATGAACGTTTCAATCGTCCGCCATCTTGCTGGTAGTTAAGTCGAGCGATGGCAACGGCTGCCCCTTTTTCAGTATTGGGCAATCTATCCAGCTGTTCCCGCATTCTTCCATTTTTCAGCAGATGTCAGTGCTGTAAAAAATAATCGTGACCATTTTTTACGGGAAATGACGTGCTAAAAAGTAAAGGATTCTCGTGGAGCTATGTCACCCGCAACTATTTTTATAGAAATCCAATCTATTCTTCGTGACTGGCAACAGTCAAAACATCAGATTTGGGTGTTCCCAGAGCTGGAACACTACGCGTTAAAGGGTTAAAGGGCATAATCTTCGCAGCCAAAACCCGAAGATTAGATCACATAGAATGTTACCAAGCTACACATTGCTTGGTTCTTGCATGTTCCTTGGAGCATAAAAATTTAAACAACAATATTTTTAAAATGTAAAACCTATGGAACACCATGTGTGTTTGCTAACAATGGCGGTTTTTCGTAATTTGGCGACTTAAGTATGCCTTTGGTTAATCATTTAAAGAGAAATGATGATTATTTAAAGAGAAAGATCATTTAAAGAGAAAGTTTGCAAACAAAACAGTACTTCGTACGCTTTCTTTGCTGAAAACTACGAAATATCTTTCCACCACGGTTTACACATTATCTGGCGACTTGTGCATGAGATGGCAATTTACACATTAATACCATTTCAGGAATATAGTGAATAGTTTTTGTTACTTTAAAATTTCAATAATGCACTTACTGTGACATATAAAAACTATTACTATTGTTTAGGTTTTCTTCTTTAAAATAAATTTGAATAAAATCAACGGGAATCTTCACTTGAAAATTGGCGTATTCTCAATTATAATGCTAAAAAAAATTTACACGTATCTTATATTTTATGTGTATTTTGAAAATACATGTATTTTGCAATTTTTATTTTTTTCAGATTAGAAAGTATTTTATATTTTCAAGCATTTGAATCAATGTATCTTGTCCAACTCTGATAATATATGAATGTATATATGCACATACACATAGTTCCAATTGCAAAAATGCTTTAAATTGTATAATCTATTATATCAGAAATGCACAATTGAATTTAATAAATCAATGTCTACAAAATTACGGAATTTAAATTTCTATGCAGTCCCCTAGTCTTATCAGTTATATTTAGAAAATTTTTCTTCATACAATTTGATGCACAATAAAATAAGTCTTCCTTCTACGACCAACATTTACCGACCTATAAAGCGGAAAATATTTTGACTTACGTCACTTTTCCACGTGTAAAAATGTCCAGTTACGGTACACCGTTTAAGAACCATATAAATATTGAAATTTTAAATTGTAGGTTTTAATTTCTTTTTCTGGTATAATGCGGAGAAAGAAGCGAAACTAATTTTAGAATACTAATCTTTAAGCAGGTTACAGTCAGGCTCTATAAAAGTCTATCCGGGGTCAGACTTATTAAATCGTATATGTGTAGCACCGAGTATGCTATGCAAAGTACAGGAAGAGTTTTCTACACGGATGTTATTTGTATTGCAGCCGAAGGAAGCTACTTTTGAGCAAATGTTACGCTAACAAAATTTGTAATATTATTTTAGTTTCTAAAATGCACATATTTGTATTTTAAAATGTTCAATTTTCTAATTTAATATTTAATGAAGTGTCTATTTCCTTGTTTTTTATTGTATGTTATTTAACACCAGTTCATTTAAAAAATTCTATTTTCAGTATAAGCTATATTTTTATGTTAATTTATGGATACACATAGTTAAAGGTTAATCTTATTTATTGCAATCTACGTTCATAAAATAGTTAATGAACTTGCTAATAAATATTACAAGGCTCAAAACCATGAGTATTATTTTTTCTCAATTTTTTTTTTTGTATGCAGCCCCTATTTCGTTGCTCGAAAAGTGCTCTAACTTTAAGCAGCTGTAACTCTGCGAATTTTGGTAGTAGAAGGCCGATTTTGTTTTTTTTTTAATTGTGCATGAAATTGTATAAAGAAAATTTTTCTAATTCTAACTGGTAGGACCGGGGACCATATAAAAAATTAAACTATGTGTACCTGAAACTATGTGTACCTGACTAACGGTTTAGGAAATAGCCATTAGGCACCGTTAGCACTGGACACCCTGTATATGCATATATATAAAGTTAAATATTACCATATGCCATACGTACACGTGGCCAAATTTACATGACTTCTAACATTATAAAATAACATTCAAAATTAAAAGCTAGTTCTCATGCTAGTCTGTGATTGTTTAATTTCAAAGGTTTAAATAGTGCAATCTCTATTCTAAAATTTATGTCAGAATGTTTACTATTGCAAACGCCAAGAAAATAGAACTAAAAATCCATAGTATTGGAAGAAAAAAAAAGGGAACGAAATCGATTTGACAGTTATTTCAATCGATTCGAAGCAGCAAAACTCCAGAAACTGAACTGTATTAATAATATTTGAACAGTTGTTTTTGCTAAATAGAGACAGCTTTGAATAATAAATTAATATTTAATATTTATTAGACCTAAAAATTATCTGTTAAATGGTAATTTTCAAAGGAAGTGAAACAAATTATGATGTACACTGCATAATTCACATTATATAACTAACGCAAAAAATTGAAACTTATCACACTTTCCATAACCTCGTACAGAAAACATTTCATTTAATGCTATTGAAAACAAAAAATTATTACTTGACCTATAAATATTAACTATTACCCAACACTGCCAAAAAATTTTCTATATTTAATTTAAACTCACTGGAGTATTGCCAATTTATAGTAATGCATTTTCATGGATTTAAGCTGATAACAAAAAGTCTATTCAGGTTATTCAGTAAATCAGAGGCAACTTATTAAAGAGAACAGACATACACACACACACATACATATGTTGCATTCTCATGTCGCATACCTCTTTGAGGCGCAACCCTTTCCCAACGCTGAAAAAAGGGCAGCCGCTGCCATCGCTCGACTTAACTACCAGCAAGATGGCGGACGATCGAAACGTTCATCGCGTGCCACAGATCTAGAGACGCTTTTTTGACCTGGGTTTTTTGACAGCTGGCTGTGCGCGCGCACAGCCAGCTGTCGTCAAAAAAGCGTCTCCAGATCTGTGGCACGCGATGAACGTTTCGATCGTCCGCCATCTTGCTCGTAGTTAAGTCGAGCGAGGGGAATGGCTGCCCCTTTTTTCAGCATTGGGCAATCTATCCAGATGTTCTCGCATTCTTCCATTTTTCAGCAGATGTCAGTGCTGTTAAAAATAATTGTGACCATTTTTTTACGGGAAATGACGTGCTAAAAAGTAAAGAATTCTCGTGGAGCTATGTCATCCGCATCTATTTTTATAGAAATCCAATCTATTCTTCGTGACTGGCAACAGTCAAAACGTCAGAGTTCGGTGTTTCCAGAGCGGGAACACTGCGCCTCAAAGGGTTAAGGCACTGCACCACCTGGGCGGCGTGATTGTTTAAGTGAAAAGTTGGGCTCCAAGAAACATTTTTCTTATGCCAACATAAATATCGCCGCCAAATTCGGTGGCATTCTAGCTAATATATGAAACTGAACTGCAGATAACTTCAAGTAGTGTCAGTTCAAAGAAAATTCAGTGTTTTAAAAATAGAAGTCAAAAAATATTTTGTAAAATTAATTTACTCTTTATTTATCAAATACAATCGAATCACCTACTAAACTTTCTGTATCATATTAACGATGTGAACAAAATTCACGTGTCCCGCGGTGCTCTAGTTGCTAAGCTTCGCTCCCATAAGAACAAGGAAAGTGAAGCAGCCCGGCTTGGTAAGTGCTTGGGAGGGTGAAAACCTCTGTCGGCGGGGCTGCTGTGGAACCGTGTACTCAAAATCTGTTCATTGCTCCAATGTCCTCCATGTTCAAATGATACCTCTAGGGATGTCGATTGCAGGTGCTAGGTCTCTCATCTGGAATTCGTTCAAAATTAGGAGACCCCCAGCAAAGTCGGACTTTCATCTACTTTGACGATCATTAAAATAAAAGCTGTCCATCACCATTCTTTAACCCTTTAACGCGCAGTAGTCCCGCTCTGTGAACACCAAACTCTGACGTTTTGACTGTTGCCAATCACGAAGAATAGATTTGATTTCTATAAAAATAATTGCAGCGGGTGACATACCTCCACGACAATCCTTTACTTTTTAGCACGTCATTTTCCGTAAAAAAATGGTCACGATTATTTTTAACAGCACTGACATCTGCTGAAGAATGGAAGAATGCGAGAACAGCTAGATAGATTGACCAATGCTGAAAAAAGGGCCGCCGTTGCGCTCGACTTTACTACCGCTCGACTTTACTACCAGCTGCCATCGCTCGACTTTACTACCAGCAAGATGCTGGCAAAGCCAGCGTCTGTGGCACGCGGTGAACGTTTCGATCGTCCGCCATCTTGCTGGTAGTTAAGTCGAGCGATGGCAACGGCTACCCCTTTTTCAGCATTGGGAAAGGGTTAAGGAGGATTTGGCATCGCTTTGCAGTTGCCAGAGGGCAAAAGAAACAACAATACAGCCGTTTAAATGCATTGCAATTAACTATTTTTTTAAAGTATAAGAAAAACATTAGAGGAGCAGAACATTTGAGAAGAAAAATATTAGAAACGAATCTTTCAACACAATAAATTTCTGGCGCTGTATTTATTTATGCTCTCTCAAATTAAAATGTAAATCAAAAACAATATTTAGATTTCCCCGCTATTTTTTTCTTGAATAACAGATTATGCAATACTTAAGGATATCTTATTTTTGGTCTGTTTTAAACTGATTTCTTAAAATGTAAACATTAAAGCTATTGCTTTTGTTAGCTTTAAGTGTTTCGAAGGGAAAGATTCTCACGCCATATGGCGAGTCACAAAAACTGCAATTTAAATATTTATTTTAATTCTTCGAAATTTTCTACAACTAAAGTAAATTAGAAGCAGTTTTCTGAAAGGAATATGCTTAGTTTGCGTCTTTACAAAAAGTTGTAGAGTGTTTTTCTTAGCTATACGAAATTTTTAGTTTAAATATTTATACTTGAAATATTTACGCTGCATAAATCCAACTTTTGAGAAATATTTGATTTTAAAATTAGTGTTCTTTCATAGAAGTAAATTAATTAAAATCGAATAAAAACTAATATTTCAAAAAAGAAACACAGTAGAGGTATTAAAATTCGGAATTAGCTGTTAAATAACCTGACTGAAAGTAATACATTGAAATTGATACGAAAGAGAATCAAACGAAATTTAAGTTAAGTGTATTGTAATAGTAGAAATCGTCATATTCAGTTAAAAAATATCAATAGTTCGACTGTAGGACGTAATATACACAAACAAGGTAAGTGAAACTTGCGAAATAAAGTTTTTTATACATAAAAATAACTTTATTAATTTACAATAATTTTTACAATTTCTGTGTTGCAAGTAAAATGTTTAAAATCTTTTAGTAGAACGATCGGACAAGAAAATGGTCGTTAACATCTTCGTGGGTTTGATAAATGCGATGAAAAAAGTGGCTCGTTATAACACCAAAACGGAAAATTTTACCAAATGCAGAACTAAAGAAAACCTTTTAAATTATAGAATACCTTTTTTATGCGTTTTTCCTCATTGGCTCAATGCATTTGTTCTAAATACACTGTCTACCAATAAGTATTTGGACACCTGCGATAGAAAAGAAAAACTATAGTCAAAATCAATAGTTGGTAGAGCCTCCACGAGAGGCAATTACAGCGTGAAACCCTCCGAGGCATACTTTCCACAAGTCTTTGAATTACAGCTAGTGGTATTGTCTTCCACTCGGCTTGGACTAGACATAGAAGTTCCTTCACCGATTTTGTACGGGTAGTGCACCCCTTAATTCGGCGATCCAACTCGTCCCAGAGGTTCTCGATAGGGTTCAGGTCTGGACTCTGGGCAGGCCAGTCCATTCGATGAACTCCATTGGCACCATACGAAGCCTTGGTTAACCTCGAAACAGGACAACTGGCATTGTCGTCCTGAAAGTAACAGGGGCCCAACACGTAAAAGTGCCACAACGTAGGAAGCACATTGTCATCCAAAATAGTGCAGTAGGCATCGGCGTTGAACTTACCATGAATGGGGACCAAGAGTCCCAGTCCATACCAGGAGAAATGGCCTCCAGACCATAATTCCACCTCCGCCGAACTCGACTGTTGGCACAATGCATTCTGGCAGGAGACGTTCTCCAGGCAGACGCCAGGCCCAGCCATCCGAACGGTAAAGGGTGAACCTTGATTCGTCGCTCCAAAGAACCCGTTTCCATAGATCTACGGTCCAATTTCGATATGCTTTGCACCACATTAACCGAGCAGTGTGATTGGACTTTGTGATCAAAGGCTTATGGGCAGCAGTACGACCATGAAAAACAAGCAGATGTGCTTCCTTACGGATGGTATTCATTGAAACAATACTCCCGGATGCCTGTTGAAACTCCTTGCGGATGAGGGCCATCGGTTGGGTGCGGTTCTTCCGAATTTCTCTGGACAGCACTCGTCGGTCTCTATCTCGCAGTTTCGTTGGTCTGCCGACTCGGGGCACATTCCGACAATCACCGCTCACCTTCCACGTCTTAATCACATAGGCCACTGTCGATTTTGGGTACTTCAGATAGCTAGATATGTCCCTTAAGGATCGGCCACATTTGTGACACCCGATAATTATACCTTTCTCGAAATCAGAGAGCTCCGAACTGCGCGGCATCTTGCATGCGACTAATGCCGATGCTGTTTCCTACACGATATATACCGGCGGAGGCCGTGACGTACCTCAGGACCGCAGATATCGTCATTTGCATAGGTGTCCAAATACTTATTGGTAGACAGTGTATATTAATTTTGAAATCAGTCTAAAACTCAAAAGCATGATTGAAGTGCCTGTATCGTTATTCATTTTATTCAGTCAGATGCGTTTAAGACTTTCGTAGTACAATTTGTTTGCTACAAAAATTTTTAAATGTACTTCTTAGCAAGGAAATTCAAAAAGTGTCATTTCAAAGTGTTTGAAATAGCATTTGCTTTTTATATTTCTTCGCTGGGTGAAAAAAAGAAAAGAAAATGTGAAACACAATCACTTTTTAAATACACATTAAAGTGCTATACTTTAGAAAATATTATAATCCATGCGTCGGCCCTATTTGTCTTCCACTGAGTTGGAAAAGATACCATAATCCAGGAATGTGCCGTATTTGTCTTTCTTGTTCCGTAAAACACTTCTTTAGCACTGAAATTTATACTAAGATCGCTTACTAAAGCTGTTTTATAATCTTCGTTTACTGTACTTCACCTGTTATAACTATACCACACCTTGGATTAAGATGCCTTTATAGAAAATAATTAATATTCCCATAGAAAAGAACAGTCAGGTTTGGCAATTTATTGCCAAATATAGAGGATATCACCAAGCCGGTTCAGTTTTAGCTTATTTTTTGGGGGCAAACTGGACAATCAATCATCAAAAATGGGAAAACTTGGCGACTTTTGACATTTTATTAACCTTCCCTCCCCCCTGCTATCTGGCAACCTTTGAGTAGTCAAAACTCTTTTCTGAAGTTAATAGTACTCAAGTGCTTAAAAAAAATAGAAAGAAAAAGGAAAAAAAAAACAGAGAAAAAAGAGTCATTGTGTAACACACTATTAAATTCAATCGTTTACGTAAGGAATTTCAATTATGTTTGCAAAATCATATTTTAAAAAAAAATAAGTGAAATCATACCTTCGGGGATGATTTTCAATAGTAGTTGGATAGTTCATAAAACAGTTTTTATAAAGCGTAAAATAAATCTTTTTATAAAAGACTTCAATATTTCATTTTAATAATAATTAATTATCTCTAAATGGTCTCATGAGTAACTAAAGCTGTAACAGAAACACAAAAGATTTCTTATAACTGTAGTCATTTACACTATTATTTTTCTTTGTAGAACATATTAAGAAAAAGAAAGTTTTGCAAATGCTCTCTCTTTTAGTATCATTCATAAGAATCATTTATTAAAACATAATCAGAGTTTTTTAAAACAGAGTTTTTCCATAACTGTAACATTCACAATCATTCTGATCAATATATTTTTTCTTTTCTTTCTTCTTTTGGTAAACTGTTAAAAATAATCCGAAAATTCAGAATACATTTAGCCTTAATTTTCAGATAAATGACCGTTTTCTCCGTGAACTGGTAACTTTCCGTTAAAAGAAGGAGTGTGTTTGAACTTACAGAAATTTCGGAAACATGAAAACGGTAAATATCCGTGTTTGGTTTGTTCTTTGCATGCTGTAAGTACTATTGAAGAATGGATTTTCGTTAGATGTTTTTTAGATGGAAAGAAATATTGATAGAAACGCCCTCTTATGAATAATTGGACATTAACTAATCAATTTTTTAATAAAGAATTCCCTTTCATAACTAAGGATGTTTCAGTTCATAATCATAAATAATGGAATGCCAAGAAAGTAATTTCTGATTTTTTATTTTTTATTTTAAATACGGAACGAAAACTCAGTACAGGAGAATTTTTTAAATATTTTTGCAGCCAATGTATTTCTTTTCCTTTTTTATGTTTGTCAGCATATCTCTAAAAAAATCTAAATCAATATATCAATTAGCTTAAGAGTAAATGTTTTTCGTTACATTTGTGAAAATTGAAATTAATTTCTTGCCAATCCAATATTTTGACGACGTTAATAATAAGTAGACTTTTGTACGAATTTCAAATCCTCCCCACCACCACCACCACCAAAGTCCCATTTTGAGACATAACCTTCACTTCAACCTTTGGTCCACTTGGAGCAAGTTAAATAGCATCTAGTGGATAAGAGCAACCGTCTGACACTTCGTAAGTTGAGAGTTCGATGCTTGGGATGGCAGAATGAGATATGCCATTCAGCAGCTGTTTAGTAAAGTTACCGTCTGAATTTTTTGAAAACGGAAAAATAATAAACAAAAATGTTTTATGGCATCTTTGCTCCCAGTCATTTTTCCGCTAATTTACAGATATACTTTGAAGAGCCGAAACATTATGACCATTTACTCGATAACGCGCTGCACCTCCTTTGGCCTTCAAAACAGCAACAAAAAACCTGGATATGGATGCCACAAGTTCTTGGTAGATAATTGGAGACAGGTTATACCAATATTTTAGCAGCGGTCACGCAAAGTCGAGATATTGGAACAAGGGGATGTTTGAGTTCTCAGCTGCCGCTTTACGCAATCCCAAAGACGCTATGATCTGTGGGATTAAGATCCGGAGAGTTAGGAGGCCAGGACATTTATTGAAATTCATCGCTATGCTTCTCGAACCACTCCAACACAATTCCAGCCTCATGACATGGCGCGTTGTCCTGTTGGAAAGACACTCACCATGTAAGGGTGCAACTGATCCGCAATAATGTTCAGATAGTCCGCAGCATTCATGGTCTTTCTACCAGAGCTACGAGTCCCAGAACCGCCCAAGATAACGTCCCACAAAGCAGATACCACCGCCACCAGCCTGTGTATATTTTGCTGTACAACAAGGGAGCAGCTGTTCTCCTGGAAGACGGCGTACCCTGTCATGACCATCGACGTGATGAAGGAGAAACCTTGGTTCATCCGACCAGGCAACTCTCTTCCACATATCCCTTGTCCAGTCTCGATATATCCCGTGCCCACTGCAGGCGTAGTTGCCAATGACGTTTGGTACGTCTGCGCGTACGTTTGGTACGTATGGATGTGCGGCACAGCCAGCTGTCGTCAAAAAAGGGTCTCTAGATCTGTGGCACGCGATGAACGTTTCGATCGTCCGCCATCTTGCTGGTAGTTAAGTCGAGCGATGGCAACGGCTGCCCCTTTTTCAGCGTTGGGCAATCTATCCAGCTGTTCTTGCATTCTTCCATTTTTCAGCAGATGTCAGTGCTGTTAAAAATAATCGTGACCATGTTTTTACTGGAAATGACGTGCTGAAAAGCAAAGGATTCTCGTGCAGCTATGTCACCCGCAACTATTTTTATAGAAATTAAATCTATTCTTCGTGACTGGCAAAAGTCAAAACGTCAGAGTTTGGTGTTCCCAGAGCGGGAACACTGCGCGTTAAAGGGTTAAACAGTATAGGTAGAGAAATGTGATTGCGATAAAAAGCTAAAAAGAGCATGTTAAACTTCTGAAAATAAACTGTTCATTTAGACAAGTAATAAAAGTTTATCCCACAGTAAAAGTTGGTTAAAGACGAAAATCTTGAATACTTTTAATTTATGCATAATAGTAAGAAAACCTTTAAAAAAAAGAAGGATGAGGCATGTAGGGTTTTCTAAAGGATAGAAAAAAATCAGGAGTTTATTGGGGCGTGCACTGTAACTTTCGTTAACAGGCATAGAGACTGAAGGTAGTAATTATGGATTCAACACAAGACAAGGCAGATTGATTCATCGCTTTTATGCGAGACGAGACAGATTTTCTTTTTCTTAACATATAAAATTATGGAAGAAGACGAAGCTTTGCAACTGTTTAGTGAGACGAGACAAGCTACCTTGCTCCCATCCCTAGAAGGGAGTTGTACCTATGTTGTTCCCCAGCAAAACAATTCATCAATAGACCGCTGAGTTTCCTAGAAAACATATTATATCTGTTGTTTAGAGGTCTGTTGAATTTATAACCCGCAGAACCTATGAGAATGTCACGTATGTAATGTCACCAGAAGGTAATTTCCGAGCATTCGTTAGCTAAAGAAGCAGATTTAACATACTTTATGTGAAATCGATATGGAAATTTTACAAGAATTTGCAGAAAATTTGTTTGATAGATTTATGAGATTGAAAAGAGAGAAAATCTTAAAATTCATTTCATATTATTCATTAATCATTAAATTGTCCTTCTATTTTTCTCATTTTCTCGATTTAATTGTAAAATGCGATTAGTAAAATGAAATGATCCTTAAATATTATTCCCCCTATTTCATACATAAATGTGCACAAAAAATAAATCGAGTTTTATGAATGATTTATAAGAGAAAATTAAAACATGCTTACTTATTATTATCGGAACCGAATTTCAAAACAATTAAAAATCCCATTTTGAACGAACTGTATCATTTACTTTCTATGCATATTGTGTCAAGCGCCAGTAAGAAATTGTTATTACATGTGTTAGCTTAGCATAAACTTCATTCAATCTCAATAGCTCTACTTTATAAAATTGTCATATAATCATTCGGACATTAAATTTATCAGACATCGCATGCAATAAGATTGACACTATCGTATTGGAAAATTGAAAGAAGAAGAAGAAGAAAAACCCTAAAGCGGATCTTTTCTCAAAGAAAGACATTTATCAGCATTAAAAACTTAGCTCTCTTGCACGTTCCTCACAAAAGGAGCTTAGAAGGACGTTGCCATGAGAGACAGACACGAAGCCATCTATATTCTCTCTAGATATAGTACATTATCGCCACTGGACACCCCCCGATTAGAAATGGCACTTATGGTTCTGTAAAATAGCAGAATTTCTTTTATTCCCCTGCACCAAGATTTATGGAAAATATAATCGTGGAGATAAATCAATAGCACTGAAAAAGGTGCATTCAGTGAGCCTGGAAGTATTGAAATGCGTGAGGAACACTTGGCTGGGACGTTGAAAGTGAATGCAAACTTTTGTGTACTTGGATTGTATTCCACATGTATCGACCGACACCTATGCTGTTGTTGTTATTGTGAAAATGTATATCGGATTTGTGTGCTTGGCTCGAAACCCGCTTATAAATCCTGGTCGTTAGGACAACACAAGGGGGGCTGCCCTCCGTGGGGGTCTTTCTAAGGGGTCCTAATCCGTATTTAAGATACGTTTCGGTGAAAGCCACGGAAAACTCCGAACGGTTAGGTACGGACGCGCGATGGAACCCGAATCCGGGACCTTCACACTTTGCCTGTCTGCCATTTCCAGTGACATAACCACTGTGCCATGGTGAGGGACGACACCTATGCATTCTCGTACACTGAACTCGAGATCTTGCACCAATACATTTCAATTTGACAAAAGTATCAACGCATTTCACAAAATTACATTGCAGGACGTTTTTAACTTTAACTCTTCTGAGAATAAAAATTAGATCTTTTTTCCTCTAACTATACATTAAACTAGTATTAGCCTGAATATAACGCGATATGTTTTGACTGATCATTTCCCATTAATAAACTAACTAGCACTAAATTCGTGGTTTAAATATAGGATTTTCTAAATATCTAAATGAAAAATTTCGGTGTCGCGTTAAATTTGGCTAATACGGTATACTTTTACTGGTATCCAAAAAATGTCTAAAGATAGACACCCTCGTCGAGTAAATAGGACAACACAAGGAAAGTTTTTACTAGCACAGAGAAAGGAAATTTTTACACCCAGGTATGAGTGGGAATCGAACCCACAACCGCAGGCTTAGACGATTGGCGTGCAGTAGGACAGACCATTAACCTCCAAGTTACCGGTTCCCTGTGTGTTTGGGCGTTTCCATTTTTTTTTATCAATAAATAAAATAATAAGATAATAAAAATATCGTGTTTATTACATTTTGCTTGGAAAGCGGAAAATTTTGTCCCACCAGTTTTCATAATTAGTTTAGTAGCTCACCAACAGATGGCCTGCATATCTATGGAAATGCAGGGAAAGTCAATGAACTGAGACAGGCAGCTTGGAGGTTAAGGGCTTCTCCTACTCCACGCTAATTGCCTAAGCACTCAGTCGTAGGTTCGATTCCCACTCATACCCTAGTTGTTTAAATTTTTTTCTCTCTGTGTTAGTTGTTGATCTCGTGTCTATGGATAGACGATTGCACTATACAGTACTTTCACGTGACATCACTGAATTTTTTTTTAGGTCAACTCGGATATTTAGGGATACAAAGCCACGTTTTCGGCCAACGATCATACTCAAATGAACGAATGTTTGACCAAAAAAAGTTGGCTGCTAAGGGTTGACGTAGTGATAATGACGTAGGTGCAGCAGCTCTATATGTCGAAATCGGTGACCTTGCCTCCCCCCGAGGGGTTGGACCTCTGTGCTAGTAGAAACTTTCATTGTGTTGACCACTTTACCCGACGAAGACCTATAAGCGGATCTAGAAACCAAGCACACAAGTCCGAAAATAAATGTTCCAAATACAAACCAGCAACTCACTGAATATGGGAAGTGACATGGATTAGCCTCTTTAATCATCATATTTGACGCGATGGGACACTTTAGGAGGTTGCTAAAAGAAGTCTGGAGTGAACTTTAACCTGTTCTAGTTTTTTCAACTATTAAGTCACTATGGAGTACTACAGACGTATTTATATGAAACTGCACAGAAATAAATGTACAGCTGCGGAAAAAAAGTCCCACTTGCTCTTTATTTCGCCGTCATTCGTCGTACAGAAAAGTTATATATACCATTCGTTTGCAAATAACGCATACTTTAATTTACTATTAATTTAATTTGCATAAGGGGCCGTCTTCATATTTAATTCTGCATCAACTTCGTTTTTCTCAATGGCAACACCGTATTTTGACTTTATTAAACGAAAGAAAACCTTCATATTACCCTAAATATAAATTTTCATCAATTTTCTATGATAATTTTCGGAGATATTGAGAATTAATTTTTGAGCGTTTTTAAGGGACTTTCTGCAAATTGAAAAACGCTCTTTGTAGGTTCCGAGCTTTTCGCCTTTCATTAATTCGCGAGAGTTAAAAGAAATAAATATTATTTTCAAGGAAAATATTGTTTCGTTCTGTCAAAGTTTTTTGTACTGAGAATATCAAGGGTAGAAATTAGAATGTTTAGTCTGTGGTCCCAATGACCCGTGAGTTCATGACTTCCTTGGTCCGTACACATGATTTAAGGGGAAAATGCAAAACGACTGCTCACGATTTTGAAAATCTTTCTAATTTTGAAATTGTTATTCAGTATTTCCCATTGATGTTTCTCTTAGACAGCTGAAATGTTGGCAGGAGTTAGAGGCTGCTCTCTGCTCTTCTGACTACAAGCATTTATATTGCTTAGCTATGGTCGAACTTGAAGAATGGTTTCATGATTGGAAATTTATTTGTTTGAATTTCCTGTAAAAAACGCAATTACTTTTTTGCCAACCGAATATTATCACTGTGTTTGTTATTTCACTTTCTTCATTTAATACTATCGTCTGCAATGTGCAATATTCTTAAGACTTTTGGCGGTATTTTAATTTATAATCACATGAAAATTTCGACAGAAAAACGTGATTTTGAATGTTTTTTTGAATGTTTGATAAACTATGGGAAAGTCCAAAGATCTTATGTTTCCGATATTAAAAAGGTCACATTCATGCCTGGAAAGTTGAGGATGTTAGTTTTTCAGAAATAGGATGTTGTATTGAAAGACATACATCTACTGTATCTAACTCTATAGCTGAAAAATATTTTATTTGTGGGAATATGGTAGCGGACGCAACAATAACCGCTTTATAGAATCACCATCAAACTGTAAAATCCACTAATTTAGTTGCTTCAAAATTTGATATTTTTTAATAGCGGTATCCTTTACTGTGTTTTTGCACAAAATAAATCTAATTTACGTTTATTTTATGCAATTTTCAAAAAATTGTCACAATAAATTTATATATGGTCCCTTAACTCGTGAAAATTACATATTTTATTTAATATAAATTAAACTACTTAACGTAAAAATTTGAAATCTTGCACAGCCATGTAATATTACATTCTGCATCTATTTCTATCGAAATTTGACTAGGTCGCAATTCATAATTTTTTGGAATATTAATTTAATAATTCATAATTAATATTGATATTTTATTAAAAATCATAATAACATTAAATTATGTTTGGGTCCTTTAGAACTAATAGCACGAATAAAAATCAGCTTCTAATTATTAATATTATATGAGATATGAATTGAAGTATGAAAAAATATTTTAACATATGGGGAGGGGGATTTTAGAAGCTCATAACTCACCCAATTTCAGTTTAAATATCTTGAAAATGGGTATCCGGGGTTAAAATGAGCTAAATTTTTGAAATATGAAGTGAAATCTAGGGGTTACTATTGAGAAAAAAAAAGTTGGTGCGAATTTTAATATGTAGATGGCCCCTTATGCAATTTTTATGCATAGCAATTTAAAGTGTACGTCAATCGTAAACGATTGGTATCTGTAACTTTGCTGTACGACGAACGACGGCCGAAAAAAATACAAGTCGGACTGTTTTTTTCCGCAGCTGTACATATACCTGCTACAGTTAAAAACTTAAAAAAAACTATGAATTTTTAAATGTTCATTTTATTTTACGAAACAAACAAAAAACGTGCAAAAGAATTAACACACAAATAATTCAGTACACACATTTACTGTGAATTATTAATATACATGTCTTAAATATTTTTATATCTTAAGCCAGTTGTTTTATATTTTAAATAAACTATACAAATACTCATTAGTAAGCATTAGTTAGAATTATCTACTTTTAATTTTAAATTCCATTGATTTCATGAAATATGTTCTACTCTTATCACATCGCAATGAAAGCCTAATCTTTTCTTGAAAGGAGAAATATTTAAGAAAATTTATTAATCTATTTAATGACAGTACATACTAATGATAAATTAATTTCTCGTTAATATCAGTGATTTTCGTGACAGCAATTTTTTCGTTTAACTATTCTGTAATAATTCGAAAAATTCTAGACGTTTATTATCATAAATATTATTTATTCATTAAACGACTTTCATGAATAATCGTTGGTGAATAAAAACGCGCGAAAAGTTTCCAAGAAAGTTTTACAACTCATTTCAATAATTTTTTTAGTCACATGTCAAACACGGATAATCATATTAATCTGTTTACTAGGTACGCCAGAATAAGTAATATATTAATAAAGTAAAACAATTTATAATATAAACTAATTAATTTAATTTAATTTATTTTGAGATTTTAAAGACGTGGACCTAATTATATATGTACAAGGATTAAACTATAACAGAAAACATGAAAAATAAACAATGCTAAAAGCTTCGATTATAAAAACTTTCCAGCACAGACTTTTTTCTTTTCTTTTTTCTTCAAACTTGGAGATGTATCAATATCGGCAACGTATCGTTTTGCCAAACTTGGAAAATTGGTTATTTTAGGCATTACTTGGTTATTTTAGGCATAACCTCAGAAAGTCTGTATCACCATTAATGCAAGAGAATTCTAAATGTTACTCTCAACCTTTGATAAAAGAGTAAGCTATTATAAACGTTTATATATTTAATGCATTGTGCTTGAATTGGATGATTATCTGAGTTGCAATAAACCGCAATATATTTTGTATTACTTTTGAGTGATGCTATACAGGGGCGTAGCCAGAGGGGGGATATCGGGATATATCGCCCCCCCCGAGATTTTTGGATTAGTGATGAAATTCCGTCTATTTATACACATATAAGTTCATATCCCCCCCGAAATTTTTTACAGGCGCATATCCCCCCCCCGAAAAATTTTCCTGGCTACGCGCCTGATGCTATAAAAGAATGTAAATGCTTCACACTATCCTCGGTGGAGAACATTTACTTCGTAATCCATATATATTAAGTTTTTTCTTACTTCATGTTTCAAATGTATAAATGTCTCTAAAATACGCTTTAAACAATGACTTCTAACAGGCTGTAATGTATTACAATTATTTTGGCTGTTCCTGTAAAAGAACTACAAATGCTACATACACCATTTGTACCGGGTATAATACACTGAAACAGCATGCTGAAATTTTATCGCTATCGACTCTTATTCAGTTAGTTAACCGTTTGACTGCTATCCATCAAAATCATCATACACCCTCCAATAAAAGTATTCGAGCAAGAGAGAAATTTCCTATTTTAGATTTGCGAAAAATAATTGAGTTTTTGAAAAACGCACAACTTAATAGAAATATGGAATGTCATATTTATGCATAGCCTAACTCATATCCTATGATAAATAATTTTTAATTTACGAAACCAACGTAGGAAATTCCTCTCTTGCTCGAATGATTCTTTTTGAGGGTGTACATTCCAAAAGCGCAATAGCGCTGCATAGCAGTCAAACGGTTAAGTTCGGACTGACGAACACGGAAAAACCGAAATCATAAACACTTTTCAACCTTGCTGGAAAAGTTTAAAAAATTCTTTTACAGGAGATTAATAAATAAAGTATCACAAAATATTCTACAGTTGATACTGTAATTTACCTTATAACATAGTATATGATTTCTGGAAATTTTGGTGATTTGAATAAAACACTTGCGTTGGGAATTTGGAATTTATATCAATATTAGACGAGTAAGACAACTGCGGAGGACAAATGCGGCTATTAGTTCCTCATCCGGCTCTTCCTCCAGTTCATTATGGTTTTTTCACACTGTAATTTCCGTATGGAATTCGAAGTAGTTTGAAATTAAACAGAGGAATTTTTGGAGAACGACGACATGTGCAATTAAAGATAAAAACTAAGGCTTAGGCTGTCGATGGAACTATGTTTTATTTAGCACTCTATTGAACAGAATTGTAACTATGGTGAGGCTCTTTGCATGGTTTAAAAATCTAATGTAGGGGGCCACATGAGTTCTTTCTGCGTCTATTAAACTATGCACAGTTTTTAATCACTTAATTTGAACCTTTTATTTGAATTTGAAATACGGTAGTTCGATTAGCTTAAGGTAGAGCGATTTCTCGCCAAAGGTAGCAGATATCCCCAAGCTGCGTTCAATTTTGAAAACTTATTTTGGTTCCGAATTTGACGAGATATTTCTAAAAGTTAGCCAGTTTGGCGACTATTGGCATGGGCAATGACTGTCCATAAACTTCAATGTCCTTCGGTTGATCCTGTAAAAAAACTACCCATTCGATTGCATTAAAAAAAATCGGATGTGGACACCACATGACTTCCTTGCACGTCTATTAAATCAAAAATATTTTCGGCGCACTTCATTTAAACTTATTTAGTTTGAAAGAGATAAAACACTGCAATAATACTGTAAGGTTTAGCGATTTCTATCCAAATATTTCCGATATCGCCAAGCTGGATTCAGTTTGAAGGATTTGTTTTGACTCTTAATTTGGCGATATTATGCCAAGAGTCGACAAACTTGAGGCAGTTTGTGAGATTTTGGGGATATCCAAATTAGTAACTGACTACAGACTTTAAATGAATTGAATGTATCCATACACCTTAATGCATTTAAAGTCATTTGGGTGACCCTGTAAATAAATTACAAAGTCGATTGAAATCAATAAAGAGAAGCACAGTTAGATGTGACAATAGTTCTGAATGCAAAATTTCAACATTCAACGATTAAATGTTTTAGAGTTATGCAAAATACGAAATTATTTTTGGCGCCAAATTTGGCGATATTCCGCCAAAACTCACCAAGGTCGCTAACAAAAGGCGAGATTTTGGGCATGGACCAAACAACGAGTGACTACAGACGTAATATGCTGAAGATGTCCATAGACATTAATGTATTGAAATTCTTTTTGTGTGGTTCTGTAAATAAACTCTCCAATAAATTGGAACCAAAAATCGAGATGAAAAACTAGATGTTACTTCAATCTTATATAAGAACATAAGATTGTATGTCATATAATATATGAACATTCTACAACTAATAGTTTTTGAAAAATGAGAGTTGAACACAGACACACATACACTGAAAGTCGCCAAGATTGGCGACTTTTGGCGTAATTTT
Source organism: Cheiracanthium punctorium (assembly GCA_038373885.1). Lineage (NCBI taxonomy): Eukaryota > Metazoa > Arthropoda > Arachnida > Araneae > Cheiracanthiidae > Cheiracanthium > Cheiracanthium punctorium. Next base: position 605,789 of record JAWZYV010007467.1, on the reverse strand, counting down.
TGAGGGAGCACATGACCGTGGTCGAACCACTTCCTATATTATATGGTAGCACGGTATTGTGTTTGAAATGGATGTCTTTAAAACTGTCATTGAGCGTAGCGTGCTAAAATGTTTTTGAGTGCTCCTGTAGAAGAACTAAACGTTATAAAGACACTGTTTTCGATGGAGAAATTCATTTTGTAAGAGACGTTTGATATAGTCTCACATCTCTAAAATACGCTTTAAAGAATTTCTGCCCATAGAGCGTAATGTTAAAATCGTTTGGGCGGCACTGTTGATAAACTATCAAGTCGATTGGGAACAAAAGAGGAGGTGAACAACTAGGTGTTACAACAATGCTAAATATAAACATTCTACGTCACCATCTACAGTCTACAGTCTACAGTCAACATCCATCTACGTCTTCATTCTACAGTCAACATTCTACGACCAATGTTGTTAAAAGTAAATCTAACATTGCAAAAATTCTTAAAAGTAAATTTAGAGTTGGTCAAAATCGGGTTTTCGTCAAAATCTGGCTATCGAAATTTTTTGCGATCGCATTACTTCCTTATGCTTCGTACAAGGAAGTAAAAAGAGGAACACAGAGGTAGATATTAAAACAATTCTAATTATCAATGTCAACATCCTAGGGCTAATCATTTTTTTATACTATGGGAAACGTGTACACATGATTATATGTAACATATATGCACGTACATATATATACGTCACACCAAAACTTATCAAAATGTTAATCACCGTGGTAATAATGCAAGGTACGGGTGTATGCACTGTAAGTAAATAGTAAAAAAAAAAAAAGAAATAAATATTGGGTAAAGACTTTCATAATTTGAATATTCAATAAAATGTTACATCTTAAAACCGTATTGTAATCCATGGGTCGTTCCTCTTTTTCTTTCTTATTCCATTAAGATGGAAGTTGTATGATTATTCATGAGCGTGCCGTATTTTTCTTCCTTGCTCTATAAAACCCTTTTTTTGCAATCGAAATCTATATTAAAATGGCATACTAAAATTGTTTTAGAATCTTTGTCGGGCATATTCTAACTATATATCATTTGTGAGTTTCTCGCCAAATATGAAAGATATCACCAAGCTAGGTTTTGGGCACTTATTTTTTGGCACCAAACTCAGCGATAAATCATCAAACATTGCAGACCTTAACGATTTTCAACATTTTATCCCGCCCCCGACCGCTATATGGCAAACTTATTCAAAAGTGCAACGAAAACGTGTCGACGCAAATTACGTCCACTCTGAACTGGGAGACGGAAAGTGCCTGGTACCGACCGTTCGGAGTTTCCGTAGTTTCCCCTTAAATTTTGCGTAGAGACGGGTTAGGATCCCTTAGAAAGACCTCTACGGAGGGCACCCCACCCCACAGCCTAAAGCTCAAGTCTAGCTAATTGGTCGTAATCCCACACACAACACAAAACAACAACATCATACTCAAGACTAGTTTGCGTAGTCTTAAAAAAATCTCATTTTAGCGTCAATTTATATATATGCATGCGTGTGTGTGTACGCGCATACACCCAATTTCCAGTATGCTCTTTTTCCCAAATTTTCCCATCCCACGGCGCACCGCCGCCGTCGGTTTTCTGAAGGTCGTTACAACGCCGCCGCAAATTTTTGTGCGGCGCAGACCTCTAATAGCACTCTACTACTAAAACAAGTAATATAATTTTTTTTTAAAGTGAATTCCCACTTAGGTCAACAAATAAAAATTGGCGAAATATCGCCTAATTTGTCGCCGAAAATAATATCGCATAACTCTAAAACTAGTGCCTCCCTCAAGAATTAAGCCAAAATTTGGCGAGATTTTGAGCATGGACAAAACAATGACTTACTATCGCGAAATTTGGCGATATTTTGCCAAAACTCACCAAGGACGAAGACAAATGTCGATATTTTGGGCATGGACCAAACAATGACTGACTACAGATTCCATATTGAAGAGGTCCATAGTTATTAATCTATTGAAATTCTTTTGGGTCATCCTGTAAATAAACTCCCCAGTAGATTGGAACCAAAAATCGAGATGCACAAATAGATGTTATAACAATCTTATGTATGAAATTTCAACATTCTACGACTAAACAGTTTTTGAGATTTGAGAGTAAAATACATACACACGTTCGAAAGTCGCAAGGCTTGGCGACTTTTAGCGTAATTCGTAAGGGAGCCACGTGACCGTGGTTGGATCATTACCTAACTATATGGTAGGACGGTATTGTACTTGAAATGGATGAATGTCCCTAAAACTGCCATTGACCGTAAAGTGTTGGAAATCTTTTGAGTGCCAGTGTGCGAATTGACGGGGGGGGGGATGCCGGGATCGTCCCCGGCTGAAGAATGTAATATCCCTGCCTAGAGAAATATTAATGGATCCCTGCCAGGGATACTATTTATCCCCTGCTGAAGAATTGTTAAACTGGTGATTGAAGATTTGGGACTGAAGTCAAGAAGTCAAAATGAAAGTAGTATATTATCGTTTGTTACTAAACTCTAAGGCGACTGCCTTAAAATTTCGTCTGTTTTCTAGGCTAAAAACCCTCAAGGGTGGCTTCCAATACAGGTACATTGTATGTAGCTTGTGTATCAGTGATTCCATAGAACAAACAATCTATGACTTTTGTTTGAATACAAGTCAGTTCCCACACGTGTCAGCGACTGCATTTGTCTTGTAATATCATGCGAGTGAAGCATTTACACCTTTTTCTTTTCAAGTGTCCCCCCCTGGAGAATGTTTTCTTTCAAATATCCCCCCCCCCCTGGAGAAAATGTTCAGTTCGCACCCTGAGTGTTCCTGTAGCAGCACTATAAATGATAAAGATACTTTGTTCGATGAAAAAATTCATTTTATAACACATAACAGCATATATCACTTGTGAGTCGTTTGAACTAACCTAATACCTCTAAAATATGTTTTAATGAATTTCTGCCCATAGAGCGTAATGTATTGAAAATATTTTGGGCGGCCCTGTAGATAAACTATTCAGTTGAATGGGACCGAAATGGCGGGTGCACAACTAGATGTGACAGCAATCCTGAATATAAAGTTTCAACATTCTACGTCTGATAGGTTTTGAGATATGCGAGTTTAATGAATTTCGGCCCATAGATCGCAATGTATTTCGAATCCTTTGGGCGGTCCTGTAGATAAATTATCCAATCGATTGGAACCAAAACTGCATTAACATCCAGTGTCATGCACTACAAGTCTAAAAAAAATTACTTGAACTTGAGTGGATGAGTAAAAATGTATTTTATTAACGATTGAAAATTTGTACAAGATAAATATAGTGAGAGTGTAAGCTAATAATAGGAATTGAAAAAGGCGTGTGTGTAGGTGGGATTAAAGAACATTCAAGAGAACTAACGAAAGTACACAAAATTTCACTAATCACTTTTTTTTTTTTACTGTGGAAAATCCTTTTTCTCCTCGTGCCAGACCTACGTGAAAGATTGTTCCTCATACTTCGAACGATGGGGATTAAACTTAATGCTACCAAATAATGGAGCACTGGCGGTAAATAAATCTAGGTAATAAACTTCCATTTTAGCCGAGGAAATTTTGCTCTGCGGACGTCTCCCTAACAGGAGCAGATTCTCCAGAGTTAGAGCCGGACTCCCGGATATAACTGAAGGGAGGGAGGGAAAAAGTTAGAGTCGGTTGCCAGGGGCGACCAACTCCGACAGACAGGGGAGCGCCTCTTACACCTACTCTCGCATCATTGCCAACTGGACAGCCCTGCGACGCCAAGACGCACTATTAGTTACATAATCTTTTTTTTCCAGCGATAAGTATGTATTTTTATCCGGATTATAGTTTTCGTGCGGGATTTATTTGATACTAATGTCAACTCCAGATACGGCATGAACGTCCTGGACGTGACAGGACGTGTGTGTGCTGTCGTAATGAATTGCGAGATGAGCGAGTCTGTTTACCCAGACGTGATACTGCGGGGAGGGAGATTGAAAACGCGAAAATAAAAGTATTGAAATATTAAACTCTCGTACGTTTTTAAAATCCTGCGCTGATGTTGCAAAAGAACTAGAAATATAATTCCTGCCAAACGCATCTATTTTAAAACGCTTTTCCACACAATTTTTTATATTTTTTTAAACCTTTTTGTTATACTACTAGACAAAGGAATGCCATAATTTTGCCCTTACAATTTATAACAATTTAAGTAATTTAAATCATGCTTGTATTCAAAGGAAGTAATGTATTTCATGTATTTCATTAGGATGTATTTCATGCACTATCCAAACAACTAATAAAAATTTATATATTCCTCTTATGAAACGTACCGGTACCGAACGCAGGCGGAGAGCGAAGTATTTACTCTTCTAAAAATTGATCAGCCTGAAACTGATGTTCTATGCTCTAAAAAGTTTAAGTTTTGAAGTGATTAGAGCGAAATTTGTGAATCTTGAAAATTCGCGTTGAAATCGCTAAACCTTAATGATCAACTTAAAGAGTTTTTCGATTTCTCGCCAAATATTGAAAATATCACAAAGAAGGCTTCCGTGTAGGAAAGTTATTTCTGGCACCACATTTGGAGGTGTGGCGACTTCTGGCGTAATTTTTGATGAAGGCACACCTCTACCGTCCACGGCCGCCGCCATCGTCGGACCTTTAGCTAATTAGGATGCCGGAGAATTGTTGGTCACTTTATAAAATTAAATTAAAAAATTCGTATGCATTAAAATGTAATTGCTAATGCATTGCATACATAACAAAATTCATAGCTTTCAATATGAGATCCTTTGGTGGCTCGTACAATATCTAAACGATATTCGATTTCATTCCAAGTATTCGAAAGCATCTGAGGAGTTACAGAATGAATAACAGCTGTAATCCGCTGCTTGAGTTCCTGCACATTGGGCCACGTAATCCTGTAAGCAATATCTTTGACGTAACCCTACATGGAAAAGGCCGGGGACGTTAAATTAGAAGGGACCACTGAATTGGACCACCCCGGCCTATCCATCTCTTTGCAAAATGTTGATTACCGATAACGTTACCGATACACAGACGTTGACCAACTTTGATGTGAGCCGTCCTGTTGAAAAATCACATTGCCAAATCTTTGCCACAGTTGACATGTTTACTACGCTCATCTGAATCTCTTGAACGCTAGGAGCTTGATGGAGCTAGGTGTCAAAATCCTTGACAGTTAGCTCCATCTATCAGATTTTTAGTGTGAAATTACAGGAAACGAAAATCTAGCATTTTTGTAAGTCGACCATCATTCAAATAAGCGGTTTGTGCGTATAGCTCTTTTTACGTGAGTGCGTATTTGCTGCGATAGTTGGAAGCAATTCAGAAAACTGATGATAACGAAATCGATGGATATAGTTTGATGTTGCAGCAGTGGGTTATTTAAATGGAGGGTCACAAAACAAATTTCGAAAATTGAATATGAATGAAGATACGATGCAACTTACTCGTTGAAATATATTCACTTTTTAAATTCACTAAAATCTAGAAGTGTAGTTATTTTTTTTAAGTTTAATTTGTTAATTTTGCATTTTTCAATTGGGGGTTCACGTGCTCTCTCAAATAGAAGAGCCGCCACTGAGCTGCAGCTACATATCTATCACCTACATCCAAAATTTAATGACACCACTCGATAGACAGAGGATCAAAAAATACGTTACGCTGAGTGAGGACTGTGGCGCATCGCTTGCGGCTGTGGGGGAATCTCTATTCTAAAAAAAAGTAACTGCCGCTCTCGCCGCCGCCGCTGTCAAGAGCTTGTTCGGCTCTCTTCTCC
>JAWZYV010007466.1:0-11871 GCA_038373885.1 Cheiracanthium punctorium | reverse complement strand
TACAAGGTGTCTCAAATGATTCTATCACTCTAGAGGATTAGAACCATCATTTACTTCCAGATGTGTTGCTAAAAGTCAGCTACAGAATATCAACGAATTATGAGTACAGCTTTAAGTACTATTGTTGTATCATTAAGTACTATTGTTGTGACACTGTGCAGGTTTGATACCAAAAGTTCATAAACAATTATCTAAGGAGTTAGAAGTGAGTTTTTCAGGCAGATTTGGCGGAAAACTTTCGTTACAACCTGATATTAAATCAGTGCTTTAATTGAATGTACGTTTAAGTTTACACATCCCTGTCTGAACAAACAATAGTACACTATAAAATGTATTTTTAAAAAGCCATAAAACAGTTAAGTTATGCCAAGCAAAGTTATCATGGGAGGATTATTTCTGATGCTTTTTGTGCAATGTTGTGCACAAAAAGTGCACATGCTTTGTGCAATGCTTCGATGCTGCAAACTGTCATTTTACTTAATTTTTCTAGATGACTTTCTGATTTTAATAACTTTCTGATTGTTTAGGTTTTCACTATCTAATAAAGAATTGACAAATAAATGGATTTCTGCTGTAAAAAGAGATAATTTTGTTCCTAATATACATACATTTATTTGTTCAGAACACTTCAGTGCTGAATGTTTTGAATCAAATCATAATCGGAAGTTGCTAAAAGATGATGTAGTTCCAACTATCTTTAATTTTCCAAAGCATTTGAAAAAGGTAAGCTCTAAACGAGGTACTTATTAGGGAGGGATAATGGGAATGGGATATTGTCCCCACCCCACCCCCTCTCAAAAGAAAAGAAAGAAAAAAAAAACAGCAAAAGCTTTTAAAAAGTTTTTATTGTGCACAGTAATTAATATAATGCCTTTATATGTATATTTCATGCCTTAGAAATTGATAATATACACCCTCCAAAGAAAGTATTCGAGCAAGAGATTAAATTTCCTACGTTGGTTTTGTATATTAAAAATTATTTATCATAGAATATGAATTAGCCTATGTATAAATATGAATTTCCGTAATTCTGTGAAGTTGTGCGTTTTTCAAAAACTCAATTTTATTCGCAAATCTAAAATATAGGAAATTTCTCTCTTGCACGAATACTTTTTTTGGAGGGTGTACTTAATTTCAAAATGCATATTGTTGTAAAAACGAAAATAAAGATAATCGTTATTTTTTTTTAATTGCCTTTGAATTTTTTTCTTCCTTTCCATATTTTGTTTCCACATACACAAAATAAGACTCATAGTACATCTATTTTGATATATAGATCGTATAGCTATCTCTCTCATTTTGGGAGAATATTTACTAATAGAGATTTCCCTTCAATATCTATATCTCATAGCATGATTGAAGCAAATAAGTATATTTAGTTCTTCAATTTTTAGGCCTATTTGCTGTGAAAAAAGGTACTGAATGTCACAAAAATACTAATTTTCAAATGAAGAGGTTTTAACAGCTACATTTTTTAGGGTGACAACAGAGCCTGGAATTGAGGGAATTATCAGGAAATTGGGGAAATTAAAAATTTTCTGCAATATAGATCATCTGCTATATGGTCATGGGAACTGCACAAAAAATATCATCAAAAATCGTTCATCTATATAAATATTTTATCAATATGTTATTTGAAAAATATTGGTCATAATTTGCATCAGCAAAAATTGTTTTCAAGTATATATACAATTGCGGAATTTTTTTTTATAAAACCTGAATTATCAAGGATATTTTTTTCTTAATTCTTGTAGCCACCAAGCTTTTCAAAATTATAAAAGTGTCGTTGATATTTTTTAGGACTGTATTAAACAAACATCTTTAACAATGTATTTAAATGTACAATAAGCAAATGAAGTAAAATGTTAGACTGCGGACTCTTGAGTACATATTGAAATGGTTATTGGCACCTGAGGCAATCCATAATTTTGCCATCCCTCTCATTCTTTCATATTTTAGTTTTTAGCTTTGATTTTTTAAAAAGTATCAGGAAGAATACCTAAAAATATGCTATACATAGTAAGCCTTCTTCGAACATGTACTGTTATTAAATTGAGAGTTAACAAGATTTTTAAAAATATTTTAGTACAGCATAAAATAATGCTTTATTTCTTAGATACCGCAAATTTGATATTGAAATTACAATAAAATATTGTTCCAATGAACTTTACAAATATTTCAGATAAACAAAAATTTGGTATGAGATCATCATTTACCTACTATTACAATTTTAAGCTATTTTTGTCAGAAAAGTATGTAAAAATAATGAACTTTTGTGTATTTGGGATTCTGAGAAATAAAAGTGTGTGTTTCTCTGTAGGAACCAGGGAGACGCATGAAATAAATATGTATTAAATGCATGCATTTTCACACTTTCTCCCATCAAGCTTTTTGAAAAAATATTTCTTCAAATTTAGCCGAGAGTATGGTAAAATTAAAGAACAGAGAATGTTTTTCTTCAAAACAATGAGCCTTGGTATATTTTAAACAAAGAATAATAATCTATTGAAAATATATTAACTGTATTGAAATAATCTATATTTACTATGTTAGTTATGAGAAATGTGTGAAAAACATGCACTCCAGAAAAAAAAATGGGGGGGGTATTTAAAATATCCCAAATATTAAAATTAGCTAAACATGTTTTTACCTGTACAAAGTTGTGGATGTACATAAGCGAAAATGCACTGTTCTAGAAAGGCAATTTTTAGAAAACTGATGTTTACATTTAGGGTTCCAAGTTTATTACATTTTTAGAATGTAACATTATAACTTTTTGGAAATCGGTTTCTTTTTAAGATATAAAGGACGTGCAAAAACACGTTTTGGACTCCCACTTCAAAAGGGATAAAATTTCCTAAGTATAGCCTTTTTGCTTAAAAAAAAAAAAAGTAGAAGAAGGCGTATTTGAATCTCAAGAACGTTAGAAATACATTTACGAGGGAAAGAAAGATCCAAACTCAATCACCAAACTATGCCACAATATTATGATTTTCTTAAAATGTAACAAGAAGCACAATCCCCCCCCCCCCCTTGATATAAACGTAGTTTTCTCTTACGAGATCTATGACACCTCGGTCTTTTACCATAGTACTTCCAATACACAATTGATACTTAATTTCAGTTCACATCTTTGTTCAGAAAAAGTTTCTGTTTTCCTTGTGTGCAAAAATAAACATTTAATCGATTATTTTAATGCGCTACATTTTTAGACCATCTAACAGCAAAAATAAACTAAAAATAGCTAGCAAAATATCATAACAAAATGTTTTTTCTTTGAATTTGGTTCTGAACGAATCATCAATTCTGTATTTAAATGTAAATTAATGCTGTTGCATAGCAGTCGTAAGCAGCGACGTTTTCGTCTTTCTGCCACTATCGTGTCGTCTGCTCCGGAAGTGCACTGGCAACAAGATTCCTCCCCTTGTGCGCAATCTAGTTCACTATTCCTATATCTATATAATTTTAAAAGTCGTTAAAAAATGCTCAAATGTGGAAAATCTAGTTAGAATAAATAAGATAAATTCAATATCCCCAATTCAAGAGTTATTTTTGAAAAATAATAGAAAAATTAATCATTTCCTGTAAAATATGATTAATAATTATTCGTAAAAAGTAAATTACGATGCTTTATTTATCTCATTTTTTATAGTTTAAGTGCCAAGTATACAATTTAAAAATAAGTATATATATATATATCGTACGGTCAAATGTTTTAGGATTATATTTATATAGAAACATGAATTAAGCCAGGCCCTGATTACCGCACAGGCCAACTAGGCCGCGGCCTGGGGCCCCCAAATTTTAGGGGCCCCCAAATGATAGATTTACTTAAGTTTTACTCTAAAAAATTATTATCAAAAACATTACTAAAGACAGATAAAGATATGTACTTTTACAACACATGCCGACACGCAAATTGTTTTCTTTACATTTTATTCAGTGCAAAACAAACGACCGAATACACGTCATGTGAAGGTCCAAAACATTCTACCACCTAAGATTCACCCTCTTGACGTCATTTGAAGAGCAACTTATGCGCATTCATTTGCGCATTGACTCTGTCTTTCTCTAACTGACAACTATTGGATTTATTTCTGTGATAGTGGCAACAGTCAAAATGAAAAAAATGGTTGTTGTTTCCGCCCGGACTCCTTTGAATCACGTGGTTTGAATGAACATCTGAACGTCATACGTTAGCATGCTTGAAGTCATAGAGCATTTCGACGTGACGTATCTGTGACGTCAGCTGAGTGACAGCTTCGCGCATCGTTCTGCGCATGCTATTTCTTTACCTAAACGGATTATTTAGCAATCTCGGTAATCCGTAAAAACTACGTGTAATCTGACGAGGTTCACTGGGTTTTCGGATTGCGAACCCTCCCCTCTGTGAAGTATGTAAACAAACTGTAGCAAGCAACAGGCGTTGGAGTTCAGATGGCAATCCATGCAATTTAACATGTATCTTTATCCCTCGCCTCCCCCCAAAAAATTCACCATCCCCATTTTATTGTAAATATTTTTTTCAGTGTGCATGAAAGAATGTACATTATTTATTGAGAATTGTCTTAAATTTTTTAAAGCTGTACGCAAACAATTAAACTCTCATTGCAAAATTAGATATTCTTTCTAGTTTAGGATTGTGATATTTTTTTTTCATTATAGTTTGATGCTTTGACTAGATAGGTTTATCCTTAGATTGACATGAATTTTAGTGCATGCTTTCTATGGATAACACTTTCTGGTGTGGTTTCTGTTGTTAAATGGGCATATAAAATTTATTAGAATAAATGAATAAAAAATATTAAAGAATTGGTTTGTTAATTATTTTTTTAAAAACATATTTTGATTAAAAATCAATTTATAAATTGTTTATAGAACTAGTATTGTACCAGTGGTTGGTTTATTAAAAAAATAAAACAGGTAGTTTCTTATGTTGAAACTGCCATATGATGTGTTTATGTACAATTACTTATTGTTGCTTACCCTAAAAAAAAAAAAAAAACCTCTAGAATCTACTCGTTTATAATCACTAAACTTGGCTACCAGCCTTTTTATTCTTTTGCGGTATTCTAAATTAGGTATGCAGTGGAACTTCCTCTTTTATTTCACCTTGCTGTCTTGATTTTTTCTGTTGTTTCTTCGACTTCATGAAATCAAGGTTCTACTCTTCTTGTGTCCATGGACAGATGATTAAATGGTTACACTGTACTTCGTTAAATTAAATCCTTATTCTTTCACCTAAATCTATTTCCACTCTGTTCTGCGTGTAACTAATATTAGGATTAGAAATTATTCTGAAGATTCTTAGATTTTTCGGTACTTGCATATTATCCCGTTGGTCATTTCCAATAAACTATTTTTCCATCAAATGTGCTGGCAAACTATACTATTAATCGTATCTAAACCATTAATAATTGCATGCATTCAGCATTTAACTTGGCGAAAAATCACTCGTCTTGTTTGACTGCCGGGATAATACGCAAGTACCAATTTTTCTTGAAGAATACTGTTTTTATCTGCTGTTTACATTCAAGAACCTAAATCATTTTATGCAGCGAAATATCGTCAAACATGAAACTTTTTTTGTAAATACTTAAGTAATTTAAATCGTCTGACTGGCATCTCAAATTTTTTTCTATCTATCACTTGCTTGCACATAGTCTGGTTACTGTATAAATTATGTGAATACATATTTTCAAGTAACATTGTAATTTATGATAGTGTTGAAAAAAAATTCTCTTGCATACAATCATTATGGAAGAAAGTAATTGCAAAAATTTATATATAACTCCTTTTATTATAATTGCTTTTTTTTTTTTCACATCCTTCAACTAATAAATCTGATACGGACACCACATGACTTCCTTGTACCTCTATTAAATCAGAAATATTTTCAGTGCACTTCATCTAAACATATTTCGTTTGAAAGAGACAAAATACTGCAATTCTAAAGTTTACCGCCAAGCTGAGTTCAATTTTAAAGATTTGTTTTACTTAATTGGGCAATATTTTGACAAAAGCCAACAAGCTTGAGATAGTTAGCGAGATTTCAGTCACAGCTGAAATAGTTATTCATCACGAATTTTTAATGAAACGAACATATCTATAGACCCTTCATGTATTTTAAATCTTTTGGGTGACCCTGTAAATAAATTACTCAGTCGACAGCACTCAAAAGCACAGTTACATGTTACAATAGTTCTAAATACAAAATTTTAACATTCTATGGTTAAAATGGTGTTTTTAGTCATGCAAAATGCCTAATTATTTTTGGCGTTAAATTGGCAATATTTCAGCAAAACTTGACAAGCTCGATGGCAAATAGTGAGATTTTGTGCATGGACTAAACAATAACTGACTCCAGACATTAATGTATTGGAATTCTGGTAGTTGCATATTATCCCGGTAGACATTCCCGCCAAATTATATTTTTTTTTGAAAATGTGCTGGCAAACTGCTGCCAGTTGTATTCAGAACCATCATGATTTCAAGCAACCTGCATTTATCTAAGTGAAAAATCGCTCGTCTTAGCAGACCGCTTGGATAACATGCAAGTATCAAAATTCTTTTGGGTTGTCCTGCAAACTCTCCAAAAGATTGGAATCAAAAATCTAGGTGTACAACAAGATGTTACAACAATCTTGTATATAAAATCTCAGCAATTTACGACTAATAGTTTTTGAGATATGCGAATGAAATATATACATATATACACCAAAAGTTGCCAAGTTTGGAGACTGATGCAGTTTTTGAGGGAGGTGGCTGATCGTCACCGGACCATTATCTAACCATATGGTAAGATGTTATTCTGCTTAAAATAGATGAATGTCTCTGAAATTGCCATTGACTGTAATGTGTTGGAATTTTTTTGAGTGCTGCAGTAGAATTGTAAATGATAAAGGTACCATTTTTGATGGCAAGATTCATTTTGTAATCCTTAACAACATATATCACTTTTGATTCATTTGAAATAACTTAATATCTCTAAATTACACTTTAAGGAATTTCTGTGCATACAGCAAAATGTATGGATGTAGGTGTTACAATCCTAAATAGAAAATTTCAACATTGTACGGCTCATAGTTTTTGAGATATGCGAGTTGCATACATACGTACAGATGCCAGGGAAACACTGATCAAAATGATGAAGCTGTCAGTCATAATGTTTGTACATGAATTTATAGGAACATACATACATGCATATAATGAGATGTCTCTCAAAAACTCTTAAAAGTATATTTAGAGGTAGTCAAAATCTGGATACCCAATTTTTTTGCGATCACATACTTCTTTGTACATTATACACGGAAATAAAAATATTGGTGATTGTAAATTGTATAGACACACGCATAGTGCCCCAAAAAGTGATAACATGCTTTAATTCTTTATCTATTAAAGATAATTAGGCAATGTGAATTGAAAAAATGGAAACTGAAATTCTTCCAGATTTTATTTATGCACTCGGGTATATGAAATCTGGATAAATATCAGTTTCTCTTAATCTATTCAATCAATTCTGCGATATAGAGAGGATAATGATAACTGTAAGTGCTCCTATAGACTCCTGTTCGCATACTTCTGTTACTGAAAATTTCATATATTGTAGTTTAGCCCCTAGTGGTGAAATGTTTTGGATTAGTGCATATTGCAAAATCTTTTACCGACACACTAGTTGTGATTGAACCGAAAAACATGGTTGCACGATGTAATCACTAAAAGTGATTACACCAAGTCCCAAGAACATTGAAAATTTTGCCAAGAATATTGAAAATGAGCCATAAACCAAGAAACTTGAAAAGTGTCTACTTGCCACACCGTGCTAGAAAGAAATAGCACCTAAGTGCTAATAAGGTACGAAAAAATTCCTCTTGTTAATTTTCAAAGAGTTAACACTTTTTAAATTTGCTTACAACTACCATACAAAAAAATTCCCAATAAGTAAAATGTACCCCATGCACAAATGAGATTAGTACAAAATTTCAGCCTTTCATCATAAAAGGTCTTAAGAGATATCTATAAACAAAGATGATTGGGGTCTATACTTGAATTTGAATGTAACATATTCTTTCAAATTATCCATATGACCCTTAAAATGTGATTTTTTTCCCTTACAGAGCTACTGAAAAGTGGTTTAAGTCAGTACGTATTATCTTCATACATTTGACACTTTTCTGGATAATTCTCTAATTTTCTGGATATAATTCTCAAATTTTGTACATCACCTCATTAGAATATGGAGCACATTTTACTGATTGGGGATATTTTTGTATGTGGGTTATATACAAAAAGTGTAACATTTTGGGAATTAACGAAAGAAATTTTTCAATGAGAAAACATGTAATTCTCCAGGGCTAGCGGCAATTTCTAGCAAACAAAGGTGCCGGAGCCTTAATATTCTTATGTTAATACTCAGTAGCGAACTGCAAACCGCTGCAATATGGGGTTGGTAGCACATTTAACTAAAATAACAATAATTAAAAGATTTTCCCATATAATAATTATTTCACAGAACAGTGATATAAAATTAAATAGTCGGAAATTAGCAGGAAGAAATATAAACATTATACAGAAAACACCCAAATTCTGATGGTCTTAGGACTCTCAAATCTGGTCGAGGTGAAGTGAATATGATTTGTCTTGTCTGCTAAAATCAGTTTGTGCTTGAAAAGGGGAAAATTTATGAATTAATGTACTAGTGTTGGGCTTCGGAGCAAAGTATTCAAGAGCTTTGCTGGGTTTGCCTAATATGTAAAAATTCACCCAGAAATAAGAAATACAGGGTCAGAGTTCCAGCTTTTGATTTCTGTTCTGATTCTAACTAGAAACAAAATTCAAAAATGTAATTGTAGAATTGTTTAGATAGTACAGTTTTATGAGCTAACATTGCGAAACAGAAATGTTTTCCATCTTATAATAAAAAGGCAGAAGCTTTATGGAATTATACATTTACATTTTGCACTCATGTTTACTGTCAATTTAAATAATTATGCAACTAAGTAAAGATTACATTAATTGGTCTACGTCTTTAATTCAGATGATTTATTGGATTATTTTTTTAATTCATATTCAGACGTATTAGATTAATTACATGTACAAATATGTTATGCGATGCATATGTTACACTTTTTTATTAATGGGATAACTGGTCTTATTTTACAGGCATTTACATATTTAAAAGAACACTATGATAAATAATAACAAGCAGTACATTTATTTTTTATAAAAGAAAAAAAAAAACAATCTGAATATATCGTAATAGGAATTTAAATAAACACTTCTTTATTATAAATATTAATGGAATTTGATGTTTTCTAGGGCATACAGAATATCCGATGAATTATAATTCAAAAACAAAACTTTATTCTTGCATAAATCTCACAACGTAAGAAAATTTCGCATGCACAACAATGATATTTGTAAACAAACAGTAATCCGAATAACCTGCCGAATCGTAAAACAAACGTTGTGTTCATTCCCGTACATAATGTTGTCTTTCCGAACGCAGTACCAGCGGAAAAAGTTGCTTGAAATATCATTAAAATATTATATGTTAAGCTTTTTAAAATATTAAACGCCACCTGGGACACAAAAGTCGAATGTCTGATTAACAAATTCCACCCATTACAATCATCCAAAAAATTAAATTTAATACTTTTTTTGAATGTTGAAAATCGGGTTTTTCCCATTGAAATACATTACGAGAACCCCAAGCTGTCACGCAAGACGACGACCGATCGCAGAGAGGAGGGGTCCGTCGAAATGCTCTAGTGAAGTTGTAATCTGCACGTATTGTGAGAATAATTGAGTTGATTTATTTTAAATTAAAATGCATCCCCGAAAGTATTTGTCCGGCTCTCAGAAACGGTCTAAAAAAAAAAAATGAGGAACATCAAGCTAAGCGAATGAAAGAAAGCTTACGACAATATTTAGTAGCCCGTACCGTGACTGAAAAGGAAAATGAAGAAGAAACTAGTGATAGTGAACTTGAGATTTCTCAGAGAAATACCACAAATTCAAATATCGGTTTACAGGAACAGAATCCAAATAGCAAAGATCCTGAAGCTGAACATGCCAAAGATGGAGCAAGTGGATCTCCAGTCAAAGTTGCTTATGATCCAGAAGCGGAACATGGCAAAGATGAAGCAAGTCGATGTCAAATCGAAATTTCTTCTTGTAGCTCCTATGATCCAGAAGCTGAACATAGCAAAGATGAAGCAAGTCGATCTCAAGTCGAAATTACGTCTACTAGTATCTATGATACAGAAGCTGAACATGACAAGGATGGAGCTAGTCGATCTGAAGTCGAAATTACCTCTTCTAACACCTATTCGGATGATCCAGGACTTTGGCCTGAAAGAATAACTGAAGAAATGCGTGAGTATTTTGTTGCTAAAAAACCAAATCAGAATATTTCTGAAATTAAAAATTCCAGGAAAATGTGCACAGACAAAAGTCGCATTTTGACAGAACACAATTTTTTTAGACATAAAAATAAGGAAAAAATTAAAAGGGATTGGCTGATCTATTCGCCATCAAAGACAGCTGTATTTTGTTATGCTTGCAAACTGTTCTCAACCAGTCGACAAGCACTTTGTATTGAAGGATTTTCTGACTGGAAGAATATCGCTAGCAGACTCAATGAACACGAAAATTCTCAGATACACAGTGTATGTACACTATCTCTTCGTGCAGTTTCCTCTTGTCGCATAGATAAGCAGATGATCACAGAGCGTGAGACTGAATGTACTTATTGGCGTAATGTACTCATTAGAGTTGTTGAAACTGTCAAATTTTTGGCACAGAGAGGGCTTCCACTTTTTGGAAATGATGAAACAGTGGGGTCTGTTAGCAATGGAAACTTTCTAGGCTGTATCGAACTTATTGCAAAGTTTGACCCTTTTATTGCCAATCATTTAGCAACCAAATTTAATCCTGGTACAGGAAGAGTTAGTTATCTCTCTTCTACAATTGTTACAGTGTTCCTAAAACTAATGTCTGAAAAAGTCTTGTGTCACATTTTATCAGAAGTAAAAAAAGCAAAATATTTTGGATTAATTGTCGATTCGGAACAGCTTTAGTATGGTCCCTTTTTGGCGATTTTTTGATTTGGCGACAAAATCTTGTCGCCAACCCAAGTTTGCCTTGCCGATGCCAACTGTAAACAATATGGCGGATCGGATGGCGCTGGTTCCGAGATAATTGATCGTCGCCGTTAATTTTGCTATGATTTATTTTAATGGCGGCTCAGGTACGGCAGCCGCCCTGCGGCGCGAAACAAGCATGCCAAGCACTGCCAATGCTATGCGCATGAGGATGCGCGTAAGCACCTGCTGCTTGGCAATGTTTGTAGCGCTATCTCGATTGGATTAAGGTTTACTGTACTCAGAAAGGGAGAAAGAAAAGATGATTTTCCCGATGTGCGTGAATGGAGTAAAGACTGGGGATTATTCTTCTGGGTGAAATTTGTTCGAGGTCGAGGTTTTGGTTTTCGTTTGTGCGGATGGAGTGAAGACAGGGGATGATGATTCTTCTGTGTTGTTCTTTGTGTAAAGAAATGATTTCGAGGTTTTCGTTTAAGAACAGATCATTTAAGGCGCATGTACCTTTTACGAATTCGAAGTTTAAAGAGGATTTTCTTTTTAATATTTGAATAAAGGAATTTAAATATAATATTAAAGATGAGTAGATGTAAATATGAATTATTATTTAACGTATTATTTTAAGAGGCGTGACCTTTGTACGAATTCAGTCCATAGGAAATTGATTCAAGAAGGTTTTCCATGTACATCTGAATAAATGAATTATGTACCGTGTTTACTCGTGTAAAAGTCGCGCTTCTTTTTTGCTAATTTTTTCATAGTGAAAGTG
>JAWZYV010007462.1:0-12851 GCA_038373885.1 Cheiracanthium punctorium | reverse complement strand
CGTTTAATTGTAACATTTTGTGAGAGAGAGTTCAAAGTCCCAAAAAATTTTACGACTTTTTTTTAGTCTAAAAAGCAGATATTTTGTAAAATTTCGAATATTTAAGAAAAAACTTGTGATCGTAAAGAAACATTGAAGTTTTATTCATTTTATGTTTAAAGAATTCTTCTATTTCTGAGCTCTTTTACATTGTTTTTAATATCACGACCTTATGGGTAATTGAAATTTCAAACATAAGTTGTTATAAAAAGAAAATGTTTCATTTTAAAAACCATAACAATGTCGTATCATGTCAAATTATATATTTTTTAAATGATATAGAATAGATGGCGAAATTTAAGGTATGAAAAAATTTCGAAGACAGTTTTGTGACTTAGATAAGTAATTGTGACTTTGAATTAGATACCACATAAATCTACTAGATTTTCTTCACTAGATGTTCACAGGTATGTATACCAAATTAGTAATCAGTACTATCCATTAGAGCATAGGTTCCCAACCTTTTTTGAACTGGTGCCCCCTTTTCTAGTGAATATTTCAATACCGCCCCCCTCCCACTCCTGAGAAACAAGAACGTACATAATGCATAGTGGAAACAAGAATTAAATTTAAAAAAATTATTAATAGATAGAATATTGTTGGAATTGAAACGCTACTGAATTTCTTCTTCATTTAAAAAAGAGGAATAAAAGTTTTAGTTTAACTGTTATAAGGACAAGCAGGGGTTTTGATGATACAAAGTAATAGATAATAAACTATTGCTTTCCAAATAAATAAATTGACAGTTTCGGAGAACAATCAAAACGCATACTTAATTATATTAAAAAGTATTTTTATTAAAATATTATCAGCGTAATTTTTAAGACTTTTTTAGACTATATTTGGTTAATCTTCCCGTGCCCCTCCGCGCCATATCCACGCCCCCTAATTTTCTCTGGGTCTTTTACCGCCCCCCTGAAAGCCTCAAACGCCCACAAGGGGGCGTTATCGCCCACGTTGGGAACCTATGCATTAGAGATAAAGTGGGCAATGTAGCGCAGAAAAATGTCCGAAATAAGATTTAAAAAAAAAAAAAACCACCAAGTTAAGAAAATATTTCTCTGTTTATTTTTCAAAAAGTTACACTTTTTAAATTTTTATACAACAATTGGTATACAAAACTATTACCAATTAGTAAAATGTGCCTCATTCACCAATAAGGTGATGTACGAATTTTCAGCCCTTCTTTATTAACATTCTCAGAAATATCTTGAATGTCAGCTTTAGATCCCCTTAAAAATTTCTCCGACCAAGGCACCTCTCCTCGTAGGCATATGGCCCTGGTGTAGACTTGTCATAACACAAAGATTTTCAGGCACTGTTTATGAATTTGAATGTAAATGTATATTGCTAGTGTGCAAAAAGTTATTTTATTCCTGTACGACGCATGAAACTCGATCACCCGATGTGACTTTTTCCCTTTCGAGAGCCTTTAAAAAGTTTTTAGGCAACATATATTTATTTTCATATCTCTTGAGACTTTTTTAGGATATAATTCTCAAATTTTGTCCATCGCCTCATTTACTGTATTGGGTTCATTTTACTAACTGGTATTTCTTTTGTACGGGGTTAGTATACAAATTTACAATTGTTACTTTTTGAAAATTAACGAGGAAATTTCTTCTAAAAGTTATCTTTTTATTAATATTTTTTTTTTACCTGATTTTGAACATTTTTTTTTTTCAATTGATCATTGCTCACTCACCGCTTAAGAATTAAAGCATGTAACCATCTTTATGAGACATCCTGCAGTATCTTGCCAGTCACTTCCTAAATTGACAAAAATTCTGGAATTTCTATTTTTGAAATCATTTTATAACTATGTAGTTCCAGGGTATCTACCGGTCATGAAAATCATGAAAGTCACGAAAAAGTCACGATTTCAGAAAAAGGTCACGAAAGTCATGAATTTTGCCTTCCAGTCATGAATTTTTCCGTTAAAAAAAAAAAATCCCCTTTCCAGGCCATTTGATATCAGATGGACGCTTGAAAGGTTCTTGCTCTTGACATCGGTTTAGGCCGCTTTCGTATAAAATGAGGGGAAAGAACTGAGTGATTGATTGCGCATCTGGTCATGGAAAGTGTGTTCAAAATAGGGGTCCTGTAAAAAATGCATTTCCTTTTGTCCAGGTTGAGCGAGCCCCTTAGTGAGTTTTTCTTTCTCCCCTGTTTGAAATAACAAGCAGAGGGGGATGAGCGCCATTTTCACACTCACACACGAAACAGAGGCAGGCGTACACCGGATTGAACGGGAGAACTGTGCGGGATTTTACTGTATCAAATCCCATATAGAATTTTTCATTTACAAAAAAACTGTCTTCATTTTCTTCGTTTTTACCTAAATTAATTGAGAACCAAAATCATAATATATTTCAGATTTTTCTAAATAAGATTTGATTGAAGTAACCCTTTATGAATTAATTCACAGTAAGTTTTACATTAAGTAAGTATATATCTTTGCAAAAATGGGTAAAACGGGGCAAAATTTGATAAAAACTTGTGCCAAGTTTTATATATTAATTCGTGCTTGTCAATGCCGACTTCACGCGTTCAAAAAAGTAAAAACAATAATACTAATCTTTATTTAACCGCTTAGAGAAGGTAAGCAATTCTAAATAATAGTTGGGCAAAATTTTCCAAAATTATATCATTTAGATATCGCAGTCCATATTGCCTATGTTGTATATTTCTTTTAAGGGCTCAGCTCCGTATTAGTTTAGGGGAATTTTTAAAAATTATTATTACTATTATTATTAACTTTACAAAATTAAATAATTACTGGGGAAAACTTATACATAAAAATATTTGTTTTAATTCGTGTTTGGGGGTGTGAACTTATACATATTTATATTTATATATATATAAATTGCCCAAAATATTATTTACTGTTGTTTACCTTCTTGAACAAATTTTAGCAAGTTTTGTCCCGTTTTACCCACCTTTTGCAAAGTATAATCAGGGGCGTAGCCAGAAATTTTTTATGGGGGGGGTTACGACTACTACAACTCATATATATGTATACGTGTGTGTGATAATGTAGTGAAGAATATACATTTTGTAAGGCAAAAAATTTCTCTTGGGGGGGGGTTATGACCCCCTAACTCCCCCTTGGCTACGCCCCTGAGTATAATGTATACACAATTACTGCATATTTTTGCTTCCAGTAACTGTCTAGATTGTAGGTTTAAAATGATTTAAAACTCATTTCTTAAAATGTAAAATGTAAATGTCTTAAAATGTTAATCTAATTAATGGTTAATTAGTTTTACTATAATAGTTTTAATAATTGTATTTATACTATTATTGATATTGCAAAGATTATTTTCCCTCACCAACTGTGATTGAAACATATCTGTAAACCTTTAGTAAGAAAATCTGAAACTTTCTACATCATCTCATTAATGTATGGGGGTATATTTTACTTAATGGGAATTTTTGTAAGAGGCATGGGCGCCCATAATGGGGGGCAAGGTAGGGCACTTCCCCCCCCCCTAGAGTTTTAGGTTAATGTCTCATGATGTAAACAAATGGCAAAACCAGAACTAAATTTGTTAAAAGTTTGAAATTTGCCCCATCTAGAAAAATTTTTTGAAGTTTGCCCCCCCCCTAAGAAAAATTCCTATGGGTGCCCATGGTAAGAGGGCTGTATAAAAAATAAAAGTTTGTATTTATTTACATTTAATTTCCTGAAAATTTTATTCGATATCATAAAATAACTATGTAATTCATTCCATATGTCTTAGATCAACATTTAAAGAAGGAAACCATAGGCCACTGTTTATAAGACACCCTCGATTATAGGGATTGAGAGTGATTATGATTTTTATTTAATATTAAAAATATTAAACTTTTTACTTTCACTGTAAATGATCATAAAAGTTATTTAGGTTTTGGGGTTAAGGCAGATCTACACAAGGGTTGTCTGCTTAATTAAGGCAAGCCTTGGGCGGTGGACTTTTTGAGGGGTTCTAACCCGAATTCACGTTACAGCTGGAGAAAACGGCCGCGCGGAAGGCCAGAACCCTAGACCTATGCACTTCAGCCGTTTACTAATTGTCATGAAATTAGTAAAAATTATTTATACTACAATGTAAAAGGTACTTGATTAATTTTTTTCTTATTTTTTATTAGATAAATTTATATCCTATAAAGCTCTCTTCTTTATAAAACTTATACCTTATTTAACTTTTAAGATAAACTGAAAAAAACTTGCTGAAATACGCAAGAATGGTGAATTATAAATATTTAGAAGGATAACTTTTCAAATATTGAACTTCATATATAAATAAAATAAAGCTAAAAAAGAATGCAAAAAATCTATTATAACGATTAATATAACTTTTTTTTTCAATTAACATTGCTCACTTATCGCTTAAGAAATAAAGCATGTAACCATCTTTATGAGATGCCCTGTAGTATCTTGCCAGTCACTTCCTAAATTGACAAAAATTCTGGAATTTCTATTTTTTAAATCATTTTATAACCCTGTTGTTTCCTATCATCACACTATCACTACGAGTTTGGCTAACTCCGCCAATCAGCAAGCATTCGAGATCTTTCTACAAATCAAGTTTATTAAATATGATTTGCATTCATCAATATTGATTCCGGAAGGATTATCTAATTTGGGAAGATAAACATCTTAGAATGCATGGGACACTCACAGCATCATTGAAGGATTCTTCATTAGAAAAGGTAGAAGAATTAAAATTTTATGAGTTCACATTTTTTGAACAGCATCATTGTAAAAATTTTATTTTAAATTAATAATCAAATCTGACACACATAGCGATAACTGATAAGACTTGAACACTCGAAAAAATTAGGAAACAACAATTAATTATTTGCGCTTAAAGCGATAACCTTTAATTTTTTATTACCGTGTTTACTCGCGTAATAGTCGCATCCCCGTTTTGAAGCAGAAAAAATCGTCTAATTGCTTTAACCAGCATAAAAGTCGCTGTCACATACTTAACTTTCATTTACGTCTATAAAAGTATTACCATAAAAAGAAAAATGACTCTTCTTTGTGTACAGTTGCAGAAAATATTATTTAATATACGGCAGGTAAACCGCAAACATATGTTAAGTTAGTTACTTTGTTATAATACCAGTGATGTTTTAGTATTAGAGTGTACAACATTATGTAGTAGATTTCCCCTCATAATAGTCGCACCTAGACCTTCAACATGGAAAATTGGCAAACAAAAAGTGCGACTATTCCACGAGTAAACACGGTATTTGTATTTTAGCAAGCTTGTAATAAATAATTATACGAGTTTCCGTTTTTAAATGGTACCTAAGTTATTCACTCATTTGCAGAACCTAAGAGGAATCAGTGTTCAAAAGACAAATAAGTAAATAATAACCAACCAATATGGGCTTTCGAAACATTTTTTTTTTTTTAATTCAAAAGTCATACTATATATTATGCAGTCCAATCTCGTTTGTAAATCACCCGGATAAGCTCGTTTGTACATCAGTGTGCATTTTACATCATATTTCAGAAATGCCGGCTTTTTTTTTTTAATACGGCTTTTCACATATTGTACTCCCCTTAGTGCATCGCCATTTTCTTAACCACTCACTCCTCTTCCTCACTTTTAAGAGTGCAATTTACATACACTGTCCCGTTTCTTTATCAAGGTTATCTAACCAAACACATTTAATTTTTGTTGAGAACGTCTCAGCATTTTTCTTTTGCAAAGATTATTGCCTTATCAACAGATTTTAAGAATTCATATAGAACTGCTCTGTTCTTCGTTTTCATTTTCGTACTACGGCAGATTAAATATGACCGTACTTACTTATAATTTCTTAAATTTGTCGTACATTTTATTAATTTAAGTTCTTATTCTACTAATTTGTAAAAATTATAGTGTAAGTCAAGCAGTGGCGTAGGCAAGAGGGGTGGGTTGATAGGAGTTGTAGCCACCCCTCTGCTTACGTTGATTTTGTTTCCATAAAACAAAACTGCCTGAAAAAAAATTAATTCAAAGATGAGTTTTGCAATAAATAAACGGTGTACTGATCTAATTTGATGTAAGGGAGGGGGGGGGGCTCCTCCCTCAATCTCTCCCTCTCCTCAAAAAAAGAAAAAGAAAAAAAAGCATTCCCTCTTATATCAATGCTTTATGCAGAGAAAATCATTTTATTTTTTAAAAAAAGTTAATGTCGTTCTTTTGTGTGATGGCAAGCCTGAAAGGGGAGAGGGAATCTGCCTACTGGGAGGGAGTACCTTGGTCGGAGGACTTTTTAAGGGGGGGCGGGGTTCTAATGCGTATTCATGTTACATCTGGGGAAAAACGACCAAAATTCCAGACCGTTAGATCGACAGCCTCAGTGTGGGGGAATAACGCAGGATCTTTACATTTCAGCCGTCTACCATGTTTAGTGTCTTAACCACTTGGATACGGTGCAATTTTTCACTAGAAAGCTTGAAGACCGTAATATCACTAATGACGCTAATATCATTTACAATACCCAATTTTGTTACTCAGTTGGTTAACTTACGTTACTCTCGGACATATGAAAGAGATGAAAAGTGCAAAAAAATCGTTTAAGTAAGGAACGGGTGGATTTTTAGCTTTTCAGAGTAGCCCAGATTGCTTCATGTATTTTTTATTTTTAACAAAAATGCGAAAAATTTCAGGAATTTGAGAAAATTGAGTCCACACCGATGGTACAAACGGTTTCGATTTTATTGCGTTTTTTGAGCTTAACTTTTTAATCTTTTTGGAATGATAGTGAAAGTTTTGTTTTGGAGGTGGTGAACCGGAAATGTGACAAGTCAGTGATCTGTGTAACTAGAGTGAAACTTCTCAGGAACGAGCAAGCACCCTCCGTTCTGCAGAAAATCGGTCGATAAGAAAGGTGGTCGCTCAAAGAAGTATAAAACTTGGGTAGCCAAGGAAAAAAAATGCTAAAAAATACTGTTTGTTTCGTTATTTATGAACCTGCATACTGATACATAAGCGATTACACAAACATATTTTTAAAAATATTTTTTTAAATAAAATATTTAGAAATTTCAGATTGCTTCATTCTTTTCTCGCTCTAGTTTATTTTTTACATTTGGCAAAAGAGCATTCATCCTGATAGTCTTGATGCATTCTGAATTTCCAATTATAAAATTTATTTGCTGTAAATTTGCTTTTTAGGTTTTCCCACTGCAAAAAATAACCGCCAACTTCCTCTCCGAATTTCCTTTTTCGTATGACTCGATCGCATGAATACGCTGTTCCAACAGTAAAATCACTCGTTTCTTAGGCACACCTCTTCTGTATCCCGTAAGATTTATACTTAATGTGTAGCTGTACACTTGCTCCTGTGGTCGATTTGCAGTAGAGTGACTGGTTCGGAATAGGGTTTTTGTAGATTTTACTTCCAGAAAAGTACGAGACAATTTTTCAGATTGGGAACCGGGACCGGTCGCTTATAGAGGATTGTGTGGTCTGTGCTAGAGGGATCTTTAACACTTCATATATATATAACACTTCAATAAAAAACAGCAAACCTTCTGCCTTCTTTAATGAATGGAAATTTAATATTCTTGCTGACCTAAAAAAACAACTACTTTGTAAATTTAGATATACTAAAAATATAAAACTAAGCAATCAAATAACAGAGCTACAGAATAACTTTATCATAACTTATGTTGATAAGTCTAGCAATAACTATGCTATAATATGTAAGCAGTTATATCACAATCTCTTAGCTTCATCCAATAACAATAATCCTAATTTCAGTCTAACATCTATCGCTGAGATAACATTTAACAAAAAGATCTTAGCTTTCCACAAGTTACTTAAAATCAAGCATGACAATCTAAAATATCCTTACTTAGTGCTAATACCAAAGTTTCATAAAACACCACTAAAATTCAGAACTGTTACTATAGGATGTAACACTTATAATAATGTAGCAAGCAAAATATTACTAAAAATACTTACTTCTATGCATGATCTGTACATAAAATCTAACACTTCTTCTATATCTATAGGTAATAGCTATGAACTAAAAAATAAGATTAATGCTCTACACGATGTAATTAATATATCAACTTATGATTTTAAAGACTTATTCAATAGTATACCACTAGACGACTTATACAATGTAATATTGAATATATTTATACATAGTAATAATAATATAACCCTACCTACTTACATAGATACTATGTATTTCGAAAATCTTTTAAAGTTCATAGTCTATAATAACTACATTCTACATAATAATAAATTATATAAGTTATAGGAATACCACAAGGTGGTTCTAATTCCAGTTTCCTAGCAGACCTATATTTATATAATTACGAAAAAAATTACAATAATCCTTCTCTTATAATATATAGGTACATAGATGACATAATAACAATAGCTACTGACAATACTTATAGTGATACTGACCACCTACCCATAGCTTACCATTCAGCCCTAGAACTAATAAAAAATCCTAATGATAATAGAATAATAAATTTTTTAGACTTACAAATTAGAATTAATGATGATAAGAGTCTATCCTTTAATATATATAATAAAAGAAATGACTTTAATTTTCAGGTTAATGCCTTCACTCATTTCACTTCATGTAAGCACACTTCTGTTTTTAGAAATATTATCTCTAATCATAAATATAGAATAGAGTCTCTATGTACCAATAGTCTTAAGGCCAGTAACTTAACTGACCTATATAAAACTGCTTTAAAATATAATTATCCAAGTAAATTTCTAACTTCAATTTTATATCCTTTAAGTAATCAAAAAAACTGTATGTCCTAATCAGAATATTGGTTGGTGAGGATGGGGTTGGTTGTTGGTTCTTTCTAAATTAAAAAAAAAATATCATAAAATATATTTCTATATATTTTCTTTAAAAAATCTATAATTAAGAATAGTTGATTACTGGTACTTTTTCCTTATTTATGTGAGTCTGAAACTAATGAAGCCATATAGTGTACTGTTCTACCTAAATATTTTACAATAATATTAGCATAAATAGCAATTATAAATGTGTATAATTATTATCATTATCATTACTGTTATAATTAATTTCTACAGTTTTTCTCCTTTTCCACAACTTCTACTAAGTACTTCTTAGCTACTGCAGCTTGTACTACGTTAAACATAGGCTAGCTATACTAGTGTTATATTTATTTTATTATTTATTCATTTAATTATTACCTTTTTTATTCATTTAATTATTACTTTTTTATTTTTTCCTTTCCTTTCCATACTTCCAAAGTTTTATAAATATATCATTTTTTTTCCCCCACTCCATAGCATTACTTGTCTATTGATGGCATTAAGTCTTCTCTGATGGCAACATGCACTAATACTGCCTCCATTACTGAGCTTCGATCTTCTTGTCGGTCCACTTCCTCGTTGTTTATTTCTAATAGCTACGGTCGCGCCCCCAAGTTACAAAAAGACCCTAATTTTGGTCAGGTAACTTTCAGAAACCTAGCTATTATTGTTTTTTTCGATTCAATTGAAATGTGTGTGCGGTGGCGCCTGATGATAGAGCACACCATTTCAATTATCCATTCCTTTTTCCGTCTATTTGTGGATACACGTGATTAGGCTTAAAAGCCCACCAGTTCTAATTTGGCTCTTTATATCCAATTTATCCACTCTTTCATTGCCTTAAAAGGCTATATTTAAACACTTTACCCGGTATAAGCTCGTTAATTGGCACCATGTGCTATCTACTTTTTTATTTTTATATTTTTTTCACTTTATCATGGATTATCTTGGGATTTCTCTTTACGTAAGTAAGCTATTATATATTATATATATATATATATATATATAACTAACAAGTAAATATATATATATGAGACGTCAGATATTTCAAGTAAAGTTTCAGAGTTAAGGCAGGTAATATGGTTTATTGAACATTACATTTAAGTTACAATTTAGAATGAGAAGAGGGGAGGGGAGACGGGTACAAGAATTAGCGTGGACTCATTAAGCAGTTCTAGTGGCAGAAGTCCCCCGATTTTCGATGTGCGGGAGTATTTACGCTTACCACACCACGTGGTCTGCGAAGACACAACTCCTCCTCTCTCTTATCTCTGATAGAACCACACACATTTACCAACATGACCCGCATCCGGGCCTACAAGGGCGTGAGAACACGTGTACATCTAAAGAACTCAGAATCGACGGCCTGATGTCTGGCAAATAACAAAATAAATAAAACATAGCTCCAGAGCGCGCGTGGCAAGTATGACAGGAAAGTAAAACTTACTGTGAAAGTACCCGCTTGAACAATACCCAAACTAGTAAAACCCAAATTACCTTTTTATACATTACAATATCCCCCCCGGCAAAAGAAGTCTGACAAGCAATATCATTGAGGTGGCCAGTCTCTCACTTGCGAGTCAGACGTCCTTGCAACCTAATCTTAAAACTGCGAACTAATCTAATTTTCAAGTTTAGACACCTTAAATTTTTCTGGCTAGAATTCTGGAGTTATGTTGTACAATACTTGAGAGGCAGGATGCAGTTTCTAAAATTTGACAAAATATAATGATGCAATAGTACGACAATAAAAATAAAACAATGAGTGCGCACAATTTTTTTTTCAAATTATCACAAGTAAAATATTTACAACCTAGGTGGGATACAATAATACTGTACAACAATATAGTAATATAATTCAACAAAATGGAATAAACATGGCTGACATTCATTTTCTTTGGCAAATACATATGGCTTTGGCTTGCATGGCATAAAGTGAATGGAATGAAAATAACTTGGCAAAATGGTTGGCAAAATGCAGTTGGCAAAATGGAGTAAATTTATTTAGTGTAAAGGCAATGTAAAAAAAAATGTAAAAATGTGCGTAGTGTGTAGAAAATTTCGAAAACCATAGCTGTGAAACAGCAGTATTAACAGGAACGCTTGCTAGAAGAATTTTTCAAGGTAATACAATAAATGATAGCCTGAATGAGGTACTGCATTTATGTGACCTGACAATTTTTTTTTCTAGCAATGGCTTATTGTGCTTTCTTAATTGGTTATTACTAGTACTTCTTAACAATCTGAGGGCGAATACTCTCCTCAGAGGTTTAATTACTAGTTAACCGTCTAGGCAAATTTAAATTATATTACATGAAAAAAAAAATGGTTGGCATCATTATTCAATAAAGGAAATAATATATGATCATTTTGGCACACAAAAATTTACACAGTAAATATTCAAAATAAAACATCTTCATTTAAGCAAACCTAATATAATGCAAGAAAATTTTTTATTTACATTGACACAATAAGTATTTGTTGTTTTCATTAAGTTATCGTACCCGGGTGCATGAATTGGTCATAAATTTTCAAGTGACTTTTCAGTGAATAAATGACATTATCTCAAGTAAATTAGAATTCGTGTCAAGTTGAGAGTCCCAATCGGTAAGTCATTTCAGGGAAATAATCAAATGAATCTAAACTACGTCATAGTATGCAAATAACAAAATTTCAATTTTCAAATCTTCAGGAAATATAGGTAATGCAGTAGTAATTTAAGCATTAATTTAATAATAGTAAGAGCAGTATAAAACTTCAATTGAAATAAAATATTTAATAACACAATTCAATTGTAAACTTACCTTAATGAAAATACTATATTAATTAAAACAAGCGCAGATATATCAATACAATTTTTTTTTCAACATTAGAGTAGCACTTTTAAAATAACACACACACAATTAATAACCATTTAAATATAATACTGTAATGTTCACTTCAACTCTGAAAATATAATTTGCTTACTTCACTTAATCAATATCCACAAGTTGAAATCGTCATTCTTCAACAATAAACAAAACACACACAAAAAAAATATCTTCTCTCACAAGTTCAATGCAGGCAGGAGGAGTTTCGGTCAAGTTATACGCACAAAAACAAAAATATTCGGCACGGAGAAAAGGGGGAAATGATTCACCAGTTGCACACACTTCTCGTGGGGGCCTGTTTTGGGTGAAATTTGACGCACCGCCGCGCCGTAATGATGACAGGAGTTTCTCTTGGTTTGTGGCGAAAAAGAAAAAAAAAAGATGAATTAGGAGGCGCAGATTTCTGTATGATGAGCGCTGCAGAAATACCGCATAGGCTGTTCATCAATGCAGACGTTCTTCCATTTCGGCATATAAGCTTTGGTTTCCAAGGAGGAGGGCCGATCTGAAACACGGCGTGTCACGTGACCGAAACGCCGAAATTGAGAGCGCACAGCGCTCATCTGGTTTCCTAGAAAAGGGCGAAGACGCGGACCTCGGCCCGCGGATATTGAATGGGAAAATTTAGTAATACCTTTTTGATTTCAGTGGCTTGCAGTTACGTTCGTTTGCATGCCTTGTGGATGTAAAGCCCAGTAGGAATCAATAGTTAAATAAAGAAATAAGAACTTCAGGAGCATTTTTACATTTATGAGGCTTTTTTAAATAAATTTGTGTAAAATTCTGTTAGATTTCTTTAGGTTTAGCCTCCTTAAAAACAAAATCTCAGATAATTTTTACTGTATTTATGGAATAACTGACTACTAAAACTTCGTCTAATCTAAAACTTCGTCTAATCTTCGTCTAACGTCGCCAGAATTATTTTTCAATTGATTAAATTCCTTATTTTTCTGAAAGAAAAGCAAAAAATGAGTTTTTTTTATATTTCTTATGTTTTTTTTTTTTATTTTTTTTATTACTACTGCTAGAATTTATAAAGTAAGCAATCTGGTAAGGTATTTTATTTATTTTTTTAGTGTGTGACTAAGTTTTCAAGAAGTTATCATATATTAACTACTTCCTCTCTAAATGATTATTA
>JAWZYV010007458.1:0-15259 GCA_038373885.1 Cheiracanthium punctorium | reverse complement strand
AATTTGATTATTACAAATAAAAGAGCTATTGCTATGACCTATATTAAAATCTAATAGTTTTACAATAAATTCGATCCATGTGGGAAGGGTTCATCACGACTCCCTGACCGGTTGGTATATAGTCTAATTGGGCATTCTGAATAAATTGTCTAATATGGATCTTCAAGTCAGTTCTTTCATCGTGAAGTGAAACGTAGATAAGTCTTTCCAAGTGCCATGTACTATTTACAGAAGCATATAAGCTATGGTAAAGATGATCCGTCCAATCGTCCAACTTTGCCCTTTTCGGGGAAGGCTCATAAATGTACATTTTGGCAAATGTTAGGTTAATGTGCGGGTCTGTCACATAAGGTTCAGAAGGAATACCATGCGTTAAAAGTTTGTTGGTTGGGGGATATATCTTACACATTGAGCCATGTTCTAATTTAATGGTAGCGGTTTCACAGTTCGCTGGTTTAAAATCCAAAGTTCGTTTAGATCCAAAACTTAGAATGCATACACCTGATGATAGGTCTAGATTAAAATCTTCGTAGTTGCCATCTTCAATTTTAGGTTGTTCTTCAGAGCCAAAGTTCACTTGCACCATATTAAATTCATAATTTGTCACTTTCTGTAGATCTTCACGTATTTTTTGCAAAATGGGTATCCAAGAGTAAACAGAGACTGTTGCTCCAGGTAAACTGTAATTGATTCCTTCATCAGCAAAAGTAATTACTTTACGGGTCGAGGAAATTTTCTTTTCACTACTTTGCAGGGGTAATTGAAACAATTCTTGCTGTAGCACGTCAACATCACTTTCAGTATAAAACTCGGGGGAAATTTTCTTTTCAATACTTTGCAGAGGCTTTACATCTAAAGGCAATTGTATTATTTCTTGCAGCAACACATCCGCATCACTTTGAGTATAAAACTCGGGAGTGTATTCAATGTTAAAGTTATTTTCGATCGATTCAAGCAAAGACATTTTTGAAACTCGGCGAAAAATCAATTAAAACACACGTCTTAAGTATAGGCGCACACAGTGTAAAGAGAGTCTCGCAACACACACCTGGCCACTTTATCTAACTAAAATGTCTCTATACTGATTCTTTAAAAAATCACGTGATTACCCAAGCGCCCTCTACCTTAAACTTTCTCAACCCAGTAGATATTGCATCATCTAACTTGTCTTAGCCTGTTACAGAGAGTTGCCACTCAATGTACATCCTGCCAGAAACCTACCGGATATTCAATCAACACAGATTTGCACACGTCACTATCACGTGTCTTCTGCGCATGTCACTTCCTTATCTCTTATCTGATCTGTGATACCTGATAAGAGAAAATCAGTTGCCGTTAAATTTGTAGAGTTTGTAGGTTGGGCGTAGGTAAGTTCTCCTGCAACGGGTACCCAAGAATACTTTAGCCGTGCAAACAGATGTTTTGTCCGCATGTAACAAGAGTGTTGTCCGGTATTTTTCAGGTATTATAATTGCTTATATTTTTTCCGATATATGTTGTGATTAGCTATCTTTTAGAGTAATCAGTTTAATTTATTAACAGGTTTTCATTAATAATTTCAGTTTATGACTTTATTAAATAAATATTTTAGTTTATTATTGTAAAAATTGTTTTAGTTTATGAATTTATTAAAAGGATGTCTTTGTAAAATTTAAGTATATAAAAAAAATTGAGTGTAAAAATTTTGATATGTTTAATTTATTAACAAGTTTTCATTAATAATTTTAGTTTATGACTTTATTAAATAAAAATTTTAGTTTATTATTCTAAAAATTGTTTTAAACAATAATTTTAATACCTATTTTATACGTGAATACTCATTCATCTGCAATGCCTATAATTTATTACTGTTATTTATCAAAACTTAACAAAAATAATTTGCTTTAGTATAATGATCTTTGCTAATTGTTTCACAGAAATTAATTTAATGATTCATTATTTTCCTAAACTACGTAAAATATATTAATCGTTGTAGCTTAACTTTGATATTTTAATTTAGGATATAATGTCGATCAGAAGAATAATCATAATGTATTTAATACGTGTTCAATAGATATCCTATACAAAGTTCCAATGCGTTTGTAAAAATTAGATCATGTTTTTAAGTAGTAAACATCTTAATCCATAAGTCCCCATTTTTGAACGTAGAATGAAACACGTGTCCCCACAATTCGGTATTCCCCTAGCACCCTCCCTGGTTTTATCTTATCGGCAAACTGGCCAACTCTTATTGTACCGGCTCTGTAGAGCCTCAAGGCACTTTCTTATCTCTAAATTTCTGTTATCAGCAATATCGACATGCACGTGGATTTTACTTCATCTTGTTGTGATTATTTGCGAATATTTTTATTATTTTCGCCTCTCGCGTGTACAAGTACAGGGTAAGTGTAATATTTTCTATTATTTTAGTTACATATAAGTTGATACCGTAATTCTAATTGAAAATAATTATGTGGTTCTTATAGTTTGCACTTTTGATGTGTTGTACTTTTAAGTGTGATTTTTTTGTTAATGCATGTTTTTCTGTATTTTGGTGTTTTGCGAAATTTTAAGTGGGTAATCCAGTGTAATTAATATTAATAGCATTATCGGTAGAAGTACTTTATGCAGTTTGTATACAAAAACTGGGGTTTGAGGGCTTTCTCCTAATAGAAAATAAGGCATGCATGGTATTTGTATTTCAGTAAATTCTAACTAAGATTAAATTTTCGCTTGCTAACTAATTTTATCCTACATAAAATAGCATTGTGAATCTGGTAAATTGTTATAAGAAAAAAAATTACTTTTAAAGCGTTTAATATCTTCAAATGTGTTTTGTTTTTAGTGTCAAAATAATATACCTATTTCAGCATATGATGGTATTAAGAATGAATGAAAATGTGCTAGTTGGACCGGGAATTAGGGATAATGTATTTTAAATCATTATTCGATTTTCCGGTCTTGCTAGCCGTATAGATGTTGGTACTTTGTCCAGAGACTAGAAGATTTAGCACGATCTCCCTTCACGTAAGTAAAAACCTTGTATTTTTTAGTTTAAGTAATGATTTGCGATTTAAACTATCTAAGTATTGAAAGATATTTATGTACATGCAGTATATGCTAAAACGGATCTTCAATTTTTATTTCCAATAGTTCAACTTTCTAACAATAGTACTATCTAGTCTAAAAGTTTGTGCTAGTTATGCTCACCTTTCTATAAAATAGGTTAAGTGCATACCACTCAAAAAGTTGATTCATGTATAAAATTATGCTTTCATAGTCAAACTGAAATGAGTGTTGCACATAAACAATCTAACTCGTATCGTATTGAAATTCTATAAATCATGTTACTCTACTTGGGATATACAGTAGAAAATGTTTTGTAGGATTACTAAAAATGCAATTTTTTCTCTAATTGATCTATAGAAAATATAAACTAGTATAATCGCTGCC
Source organism: Cheiracanthium punctorium (assembly GCA_038373885.1). Lineage (NCBI taxonomy): Eukaryota > Metazoa > Arthropoda > Arachnida > Araneae > Cheiracanthiidae > Cheiracanthium > Cheiracanthium punctorium. The sequence goes on along the minus strand of JAWZYV010007458.1, from coordinate 11,827 downwards.
TAAAATTTATCAAAAATGTGTGGGTAAGAAAAAATGTTTAGATAAATACTTTGTTTGTTTGTGTTTTAAGGCAAACCTGCACGCGGGGTATCTGCTTAGGATGAGGGGTGCCTTGGTAGGAGGACTTTCTAAGGGGATCTAACGCGTATTCATGCATTTCGTATACAAAAACTTGAGTTTTTGGGGATATATGGCTAAAGTGGTTTTCTCGCAATAGAAATATAAGACTATATCATTATTATTTGTAAAAATCTTTCTATGGTATAATTTTCTCACTTGCCTAACAGTAGATTAAATTTGTAGAAAATGTATGGGTATCCTAAATCCTACTTTAATGTTAAACGGCTACTTAACAAAAATACGGTATACAAAAAATTAAAACTCTTGATTAAATTTTTTTTCTTGATAAATTAAAAACACTTGATTAAAATTTTTTCCTGATAAATTAAAAACATTTGATTAAAAAAAAATTTGTTGTAAAATTAATTATTACTTAAAATTAAAACTTGGTTAAAAAAATAAATTAAATTATTGTTGTAAAATTATTTAACTTAAAATTAAAACTTGGTTAAAAAAATATATTTGTTGTAAAATTATTTAACTTAAAATTAAAACTTGGTTAAAAAATAAATTAACTCTTGATTAAAAAAATATTTGTTGTAAAATTAATTTAAAAAAATATTTGTTGTAAAATTATTTAACTTAAAATTAAAACTGTTGGTTAAAAAAATATTTGTTGTAAAATTACTTATTTAACTTAAAATTAAAACTTGGGTAAAAATCTCTTAAGAAAAAAAAATGTTTAGATAAAAAAGTTCATACACTATCTAAATCATTATTTGTAAAAACTATAGGTACTAAAATCGTTCTATGGTATAATTTTCTCACTTCCCTAACAGTAGAAGAAATTTGTAGAAAATGTATGGGTATCCTAAACCCTACTTTAATATTCTAGTAAACTGTTACTTATTAAATATATGCTATAATCTTAAACGGTATACAAAAATTAGAAGTATGTATTAAGCAGCATTTATTCAATTTGCATTGGTTCTATTACTAAATGGTAAAGAAAACTAAATCCTCCTGGGGATGTTGTTCATTTCTTTGCTCCACATAGTTAATTATTATTTAAAGAAACAAAAACAACAACGCATCCTCTGTGCTACGCCCTGTCTCCATTCATGCGAGGCTAGCGTGATGGGAAAGGCACAGTAAAAATTTTTATTTGAAATGAGGCGGTAGACGATTCTACCGGGCGGCTGGTGGGTCCTCATTTTATAATAATATTTTTTATTTCAGGTTTAATTCATAAAGTATAGCTTATTTAAAATTATAACAAAGTCTCTTATTTTGATACTAAATGTTAAAGTCCCTTATTTTTCATGAGAGAATGCATCGCAATCTGAAAATTTTTTCCAAGTCCTCTTATTTGAGAAATATCTTAATGTATGAAAATTTTTCCAAGTCCCCTTATTTTAAAAAATATGTCACAATCTGAAAATTTTTCCAAGTACCCTTATTTCAAAAATATCTTAAAGTCTGAAAAAATTACAAGTCCCCTTATTTGAAAAAAAGGAAAAAAAAATTCTTATCACCCTTTGAACATCCGGTCTTAGCATCCGCTCCCCACATCCGGTCCGACCACGCCCCCCTCTCTCTGTCTGCCCAGGGACAGCATCCGAACGGATCCGCAGAATTAACATGGGATCCGCATGGGCAGAACCCCCATTTATCTACTACTATTGCACCCACCAGGTTTCGAACCTGGGACCTTCTGCGTGTAAAGCAGATGTGATAACCACTACACCATGAGTGCTACAGAACCGCACCTTGACGTCCAATATAATGAAACTTAATTGCTCAGTTTCGAACAAAGAAATTATAATTTTCCATTTAGAAAAACTACATTGTTATCGGTTATAAGGCATTTATTGACTGACGATGAAAAACAATATTACTACGAAATTTCAGTTATTTTCCAAGCCCATGTTTTGGTGTTAAGCAGTTTTGTTTCCCGAGACTTCTGTTTTCTTTGTTGTACCTCATACCCATTAGGATACATCCTTTCATTAAAAGATACCAGTTTTTCTACGCTTCAAACTCACAATATTTTTCTTTATTTCTTTAGCAACAATGAATAACGTCCATGTGAAATAGTGTGCAGAAAGTTTGCGCTTGTAAGAAGACCTGACACCGAAGTCGAAAACTCAGCTATGTACTCCAGTCTTATTCTTACATAAAAAGAAACTGTACTCGCCAGGTCTCGAACCTGGGACCTTCTGCGTGTTAGGCAGATGTGATAACCACTACACCACGAGTACGGCATACCAGCAGCCTTAAGATTGGCAAGAAATATTCACTAGCCACTTTTAATAACATAATTCGCGAATGAGTTTTATAGCAGATCCAGCACTACATTTAAAATACTTTTATAGAACTCAAACATTTTTAAAATCTTTCCAAGTTTTAAACTCTTTCGACACAGGTTTTAATTTTCATAATCGGGAAATTTCCTTTAAAACCTTCGCTTACCGTGAGGTTCGGTGGTCTAGGGGTATGATTCTCGCTTAGGGTGCGAGAGGTCCCGGGTTCAAATCCCGGCCGAACCCTCAGAACTGCTGGTAAGCTATCAATGTTTTTTCTTAGCAATAACAATTTGCACCCGTTTTGCATCATAGATATACATAAATTCATAGAAACACTTTAACGAATATTATAAAAAAATGAGAATTTTTTAAAATTTCTTTTCAATTCTTAATTCGAATTCTATTTTAGTTGCAGAAAGAAAAAGTCAGATACCCCTCTTGCAAAAAAAAAAAGAAGAAAATGTCCTTATTTAACTATGAACTTTCCCCGTTAAATTGAAGACGTAAAAGTTTTACGTACAATGTGCACCCACCAGGTATCGAACCTGGGACCTTCTGCGTGTGAAGCAGACGTGATAACCACTACACTATGGGTGCAATTTTAGCGCGTCATGTAAAGCCTATTGTTAGAAACCATAAATTTTATGGACTTTTACGTTATGATTTTCAACCGGATTTTAAAATTATTTCACAAGTTTCAGGCCATGTAAGCACTTTCAGTGGGTATTGGCGTTGTGGTTCACAGGCAAAAGCATTCTCTTTCACTAAATCTGTTAAGAATACTTCATATATTTTCCAAGTAAGTTTTCGATATGTCCTGTAATTTGCCCTCCGACTTCTTGAAGTCGAAATTTTTATGTATAAAATGTACAATCACTGCAAGAATTTTATAGTAAATATATTTGGGAAAAAAAGGTTTCTTGACCGATTGCACCCACCAGGTTTCGAACCTGGGACCTTCTGCGTGTAAAGCAGATGTGATAACCACTACACCATGAGTGCTACGGAACCGCACCTTGACGTCCAATATAATGAAACTTAATTGCTCAGTTTCGAACAAAGAAATTATAATTTTCCATTTAGAAAAACTACATTGTTATCGGTTATAAGGCATTTATTGACTGACGATGAAAAACAATATTACTACGAAATTTCAGTTATTTTCCAAGCCCATGTTTTGGTGTTAAGCAGTTTTGTTTCCCGAGACTTCTGTTTTCTTTGTTGTACCTCATACCCATTAGGATGCATCCTTTCATTAAAAGATACCAGTTTTTCTACGCTTCAAACTCACAATATTTTTCTTTATTTCTTTAGCAACAATGAATAACGTCCATGTGAAATAGTGTGCAGAAAGTTTGCGCTTGCAAGAAGACCTGACACCGAAGTCGAAAACTCAGCTATGTACTCCAGTCTTATTCTTACATAAAAAGAAACTGTACTCGCCAGGTCTCGAACCTGGGACCTTCTGCGTGTTAGGCAGATGTGATAACCACTACACCACGAGTACGGCATGCCAGCAGCCTTAAATTGGCAAGAAATATTCACTAGCCACTTTTAATAACATAATTCGCGAATGAGTTTTATAGCAGATCCAGCACTACATTTAAAATACTTTTTCAGAACTCAAACATTTTTAAAATCTTTCCAAGTTTTAAACTCTTTCGACACAGGTTTTAATTTTCATAATCGGGAAATTTCCTTTAAAACCTTCGCTTACCGTGAGGTTCGGTGGTCTAGGGGTATGATTCTCGCTTAGGGTGCGAGAGGTCCCGGGTTCAAATCCCGGCCGAACCCTCAGAACTGCTGGTAAGCTATCAATGTTTTTTCTTAGCAATAACAATTTGCACCCGTTTTGCATCTTAGATATACATAAATTCATAGAAACACTTTAACGGATATTATAAAAAAAAGAGAATTTTTTAAAAAAAATTTTCAATTCTTAATTCGAATTCTATTTTAGTTGCAGAAAGAAAAAGTCAGATACCCCTCTTGCAAAAAAAAAGAAGAAAAAGTCCTTATTTAAAAATGAACTTTCCCCGTTAAATTGAAGACGTAAAAGTTTTACGTACAACGCAATGTGCACCCACCAGGTATCGAACCTGGGACCTTCTGCGTGTGAAGCAGACGTGATAACCACTACACTATGGGTGCAATTTTAGCGCGTCATGTAAAGCCTATTGTTAGAAACCATAAATTTTATGGACTTTTACGTTATGATTTTCAACCGGATTTTAAAATTATTTCACAAGTTTCAGGCCATGTAAGCACTTTCAGTGGGTATTGGCGTTGTGGTTCACAGGCAAAAGCATTCTCTTTCACTAAATCTGTTAAGAATACTTCATATATTTTCCAAGTAAGTTTTCGATATGTCCTGTAATTTGCCCTCCGACTTCTTGAAGTCGAAATTTTTATGTATAAAATGTACAATCACTGCAAGAATTTTATAGTAAATATATTTGGGAAAAAAAGGTTTCTTGACCGATTGCACCCACCAGGTTTCGAACCTGGGACCTTCTGCGTGTAAAGCAGATGTGATAACCACTACACCATGAGTGCTACGGAACCGCACCTTGACGTCCAATATAATGAAACTTAATTGCTCAGTTTCGAACAAAGAAATTATAATTTTCCATTTAGAAAAACTACATTGTTATCGGTTATAAGGCATTTATTGACTGACGATGAAAAACAATATTACTACGAAATTTCAGTTATTTTCCAAGCCCATGTTTTGGTGTTAAGCAGTTTTGTTTCCCGAGACTTCTGTTTTCTTTGTTGTACCTCATACCCATTAGGATGCATCCTTTCATTAAAAGATACCAGTTTTTCTACGCTTCAAACTCACAATATTTTTCTTTATTTCTTTAGCAACAATGAATAACGTCCATGTGAAATAGTGTGCAGAAAGTTTGCGCTTGCAAGAAGACCTGACACCGAAGTCGAAAACTCAGCTATGTACTCCAGTCTTATTCTTACATAAAAAGAAACTGTACTCGCCAGGTCTCGAACCTGGGACCTTCTGCGTGTTAGGCAGATGTGATAACCACTACACCACGAGTACGGCATGCCAGCAGCCTTAAATTGGCAAGAAATATTCACTAGCCACTTTTAATAACATAATTCGCGAATGAGTTTTATAGCAGATCCAGCACTACATTTAAAATACTTTTTCAGAACTCAAACATTTTTAAAATCTTTCCAAGTTTTAAACTCTTTCGACACAGGTTTTAATTTTCATAATCGGGAAATTTCCTTTAAAACCTTCGCTTACCGTGAGGTTCGGTGGTCTAGGGGTATGATTCTCGCTTAGGGTGCGAGAGGTCCCGGGTTCAAATCCCGGCCGAACCCTCAGAACTGCTGGTAAGCTATCAATGTTTTTTCTTAGCAATAACAATTTGCACCCGTTTTGCATCTTAGATATACATAAATTCATAGAAACACTTTAACGGATATTATAAAAAAAAGAGAATTTTTTAAAAAAAATTTTCAATTCTTAATTCGAATTCTATTTTAGTTGCAGAAAGAAAAAGTCAGATACCCCTCTTGCAAAAAAAAAGAAGAAAAAGTCCTTATTTAAAAATGAACTTTCCCCTTTAAATTGAAGACGTAAAAGTTCTACGTACAACGCAATGTGCACCCACCAGGTATCGAACCTGGGACCTTCTGCGTGTGAAGCAGACGTGATAACCACTACACTATGGGTGCAATTTTAGCGCGTCATGTAAAGCCTATTGTTAGAAACCATAAATTTTATGGACTTTTACGTTATGATTTTCAACCGGATTTTAAAATTATTTCACAAGTTTCAGGCCATGTAAGCACTTTCAGTGGGTATTGGCGTTGTGGTTCACAGGCAAAAGCATTCTCTTTCACTAAATCTGTTAAGAATACTTCATATATTTTCCAAGTAAGTTTTCGATATGTCCTGTAATTTGCCCTCCGACTTCTTGAAGTCGAAATTTTTATGTATAAAATGTACAATCACTGCAAGAATTTTATAGTAAATATATTTGGGAAAAAAAGGTTTCTTGACCGATTGCACCCACCAGGTTTCGAACCTGGGACCTTCTGCGTGTAAAGCAGATGTGATAACCACTACACCATGAGTGCTACGGAACCGCACCTTGACGTCCAATATAATGAAACTTAATTGCTCAGTTTCGAACAAAGAAATTATAATTTTCCATTTAGAAAAACTACATTGTTATCGGTTATAAGGCATTTATTGACTGACGATGAAAAACAATATTACTACGAAATTTCAGTTATTTTCCAAGCCCATGTTTTGGTGTTAAGCAGTTTTGTTTCCCGAGACTTCTGTTTTCTTTGTTGTACCTCATACCCATTAGGATGCATCCTTTCATTAAAAGATACCAGTTTTTCTACGCTTCAAACTCACAATATTTTTCTTTATTTCTTTAGCAACAATGAATAACGTCCATGTGAAATAGTGTGCAGAAAGTTTGCGCTTGTAAGAAGACCTGACACCGAAGTCGAAAACTCAGCTATGTACTCCAGTCTTATTCTTACATAAAAAGAAACTGTACTCGCCAGGTCTCGAACCTGGGACCTTCTGCGTGTTAGGCAGATGTGATAACCACTACACCACGAGTACGGCATGCCAGCAGCCTTAAATTGGCAAGAAATATTCACTAGCCACTTTTAATAACATAATTCGCGAATGAGTTTTATAGCAGATCCAGCACTACATTTAAAATACTTTTTTAGAACTCAAACATTTTTAAAATCTTTCCAAGTTTTAAACTCTTTCGACACAGGTTTTAATTTTCATAATCGGGAAATTTCCGTGACCGATTGCACCCACCTGGTTTCGAACCTGGGTCCTTCTGCGTGTAAAGCAGATGTGATAACCACTACACCATGAGTGCTACGGAACCGCACCTAGACGTGCAATATAATGAAACTTAACCCTTCAATGCATGGCGATGCATATATGAATCATACCAACTTTTATCGAATTTCGCTTTAAAAAATTCACAAAACAGGTGGTTTTCTGGGCTGATTATTATCTTCATACATCCATATTGATATGTAACTATCATTTTCCCCAGTAGATGGCAGTATTTAGCAACACTTGTTATTGAATTAGCGCCAAATGTTTAAATCTTATTTCTGTATTTTCAATGATCTTGTCAAGTGGTTGTTGTTCTTCAATTCGACTTTAGAGACCTGTAAAATTTACTATATATAGCTCAAGTTATGTATTTTTCATTTCTATGCTTAGATTTAACCAAAGAATTATTTTTATGTGAAAATTTTCAATTTTTTTGTTTGATTCAAATATGCATCAACATGCATTTATGAATAGGCTTCACTGCAGAGAGCAGTTTGATGCATTTATGAATCAGTTTAAAATTTGGGCAGAATTTATAGTTATAAGATCTCATAATACCTTTTATTTCAAGCTAATTTTTAAATCACACATACCCATTCATTGTTTACATGCATTGTTGTTTATTAGAGACATAAAATATTATGTAATGTATAGTGTTTGTATGAAAAATTTTTAAATTATTTTTTTTATAATCATGTTAATTCAGCAGGTAATTAGTTGCTGTTACGAGTAAAGAATTGGCAAATAAATACTATTTTACTGTTTTTTAATTTTATTATAATCATCAGTATCTAATAATAAATCAAATGTATAGAGAAACATGTCATTTCAAAAGTATTTAATCCCATATAGCACTTTTTTAATTATTGTGCTATTGCTAACAAAGTAAGATATATATATATATATATATATATATATATTTTACATTTCAAAATTCCTTTATTTACAATTTGTAATATTTATAACTATACTAAGTACTATTTTCCTGTTTCTTTACTTCTATTATAATCATCATTGTCTAATAATAAATAAAATGTATGGAGAAAGATAGCATTTCAAAAGTATTAAATCCTATTTAGAATTTTTTTTATTATTATTGTGCTATTGATAACAAAGTAAAATACTCTTTTTTATGTGAAGTTCTTGTCGACCCAAAACATTTTTATCTACCAAAACCCTGTTATCGATTCAAAAACATGGAACTTTAAACAGCAGTGATAAGTGTCATAAGATCGATTTCAGCAGGCCAACATAAGCAAGTTGTCACTAGTTTTGAGCAGAAGTATGCCATGTGGTGGATTTCATGTTTATCACATATGGGTTTAAACATATGGGGGGGGGGGGCGTAGGTTGGTTTGGTATTCATATAGGAAGATATAAAATAACTCCGAGGTCAAGAAAGTGGTACATGAGACTGTTTTATCACTTCTTAGACCTTGCAGTCATAAATTCGTGACTGCTATATAAAAGAGTTTCAGAACAAAATGGAGCTGACCCCAATGATTTGTTAAAACTAGCCACCTTTCGATGTGAGCTTGCAGTCGGACGAATGGATGGAAGTTCTGTTGTGAAGCGTCGAAGACCCAGTAGCCTTTTACAGAATGAATACAATGTGAAAAGTCAAAGAGGTCCTGCAGCGTATATATCTCCAACATGTGTTCCACAGGACAAAACTGAACATATGCCAGTATGGAACGAAAACCGCACTCGCTGTAAAGTGCCAACTTGCAAGTTCCAAACATTTATTGGATGTGAAAAATGTGGTGTAGCATTATGTCTAAACAAGGACAGACCCTAGTAGCACAATTAGTCCAAAAGACGTTTAAAAACACGTTTTTTAACGTCAAAAAACGTTTTTCCAACGTAATTGGAACGTTTTTTGAACTAGTTGTGCTACTAGGGGAAATTGTTTTAAAATTTGTCATTCAACATAAATTTGATAGTAATGAATGTATATCAAGTACAAAGTATTTGGCATGTCATTTTTTCTGTTTTTATTTATTCTGTTATTGTCATTTTTTTCTGTTAACAATTTTAATAATTAAATTTAATTAAAAATTTCAATAAAAATCAATATATTTTGAAAACAATAAATAATTAAGTGTTTTGTGCCAAATTTTATCAATTATGTGATAGTAAATAATTTTTTATTGTGACTCGCATTTTAGCGCTAAGTGCATGACGATTCATATATGCATCAAACCTAAAATTTCAAAAAATAATCAATAAAAATAGTTAAATAATTTTTTAAATATTTTTTCACATGTATTATAGCCATGATATTGAAGAAAAAAAAATGTTTTGTAAAAATATAAAAAATCATGCATTGAAGGGTTAATTGCTCAGTTTCGAACAAAGAAATTATAATTTTCCATTTAGAAAAACTACATTGTTATCGGTTATAAGGCATTTATTGACTGACGATGAAAAACAATATTACTACAAAATTTCAGTTATTTTCCAAGCCCATGTTTTGGTGTTAAGCAGTTTTGTTTCCCGAGACTTCTGTTTTCTTTGTTGTACCTCATACCCATTAGGATACATCCTTTCATTAAAAGATACCAGTTTTTCTACGCTTCAAACTCACAATATTTTTCTTTATTTCTTTAGCAACAATGAATAACGTCCATGTGAAATAGTGTGCAGAAAGTTTGCGCTTGCAAGAAGACCTGACACCGAAGTCGAAAACTCAGCTATGTACTCCAGTCTTATTCTTACATAAAAAGAAACTGTACTCGCCAGGTCTCGAACCTGGGACCTTCTGCGTGTTAGGCAGATGTGATAACCACTACACCACGAGTACGGCATGCCAGCAGCCTTAAATTGGCAAGAAATATTCACTAGCCACTTTTAATAACATAATTCGCGAATGAGTTTTATAGCAGATCCAGCACTACATTTAAAATACTTTTTCAGAACTCAAACATTTTTAAAATCTTTCCAAGTTTTAAACTCTTTCGACACAGGTTTTAATTTTCATAATCGGGAAATTTCCTTTAAAACCTTCGCTTACCGTGAGGTTCGGTGGTCTAGGGGTATGATTCTCGCTTAGGGTGCGAGAGGTCCCGGGTTCAAATCCCGGCCGAACCCTCAGAACTGCTGGTAAGCTATCAATGTTTTTTCTTAGCAATAACAATTTGCACCCGTTTTGCATCTTAGATATACATAAATTCATAGAAACACTTTAACGGATATTATAAAAAAATGAGAATTTTTTAAAAAAAATTTTCAATTCTTAATTCGAATTCTATTTTAGTTGCAGAAAGAAAAAGTCAGATACCCCTCTTGCAAAAAAAAAGAAGAAAAAGTCCTTATTTAAATATGAACTTTCCCCGTTAAATTGAAGACGTAAAAGTTTTACGTACAACGCAATGTGCACCCACCAGGTATCGAACCTGGGACCTTCTGCGTGTGAAGCAGACGTGATAACCACTACACTATGGGTGCAATTTTAGCGCGTCATGTAAAGCCTATTGTTAGAAAACCTAAATTTTATGGACTTTTACGTTATGATTTTTAACCGGATTTTAAAATTATTTCACAAGTTTCAGGCCATGTAAGCACTTTCAGTGGGTATTGGCGTTGTGGTTCACAGGCAAAAGCATTCTCTTTCACTAAATTTGTTAAGAATACTTCATATATTTTCCAAGTAAGTTTTCGATATGTCCTGTAATTTGCCCTCCGACTTCTTGAAGTCGAAATTTTTATGTATAAAATGTACAATCACTGCAAGAATTTTATAGTAAATATATTTGGGAAAAAAAGGTTTCTTGACCGATTGCACCCACCAGGTTTCGAACCTGGGACCTTCTGCGTGTAAAGCAGATGTGATAACCACTACACCATGAGTGCTACGGAACCGCACCTTGACGTCCAATATAATGAAACTTAATTGCTCAGTTTCGAACAAAGAAATTATAATTTTCCATTTAGAAAAACTACATTGTTATCGGTTATAAGGCATTTATTGACTGACGATGAAAAACAATATTACTACAAAATTTCAGTTATTTTCCAAGCCCATGTTTTGGTGTTAAGCAGTTTTGTTTCCCGAGACTTCTGTTTTCTTTGTTGTACCTCATACCCATTAGGATACATCCTTTCATTAAAAGATACCAGTTTTTCTACGCTTCAAACTCACAATATTTTTCTTTATTTCTTTAGCAACAATGAATAACGTCCATGTGAAATAGTGTGCAGAAAGTTTGCGCTTGCAAGAAGACCTGACACCGAAGTCGAAAACTCAGCTATGTACTCCAGTCTTATTCTTACATAAAAAGAAACTGTACTCGCCAGGTCTCGAACCTGGGACCTTCTGCGTGTTAGGCAGATGTGATAACCACTACACCACGAGTACGGCATGCCAGCAGCCTTAAATTGGCAAGAAATATTCACTAGCCACTTTTAATAACATAATTCGCGAATGAGTTTTATAGCAGATCCAGCACTACATTTAAAATACTTTTTCAGAACTCAAACATTTTTAAAATCTTTCCAAGTTTTAAACTCTTTCGACACAGGTTTTAATTTTCATAATCGGGAAATTTCCTTTAAAACCTTCGCTTACCGTGAGGTTCGGTGGTCTAGGGGTATGATTCTCGCTAGG